>JAAIIK010000060.1:1690944-1701012 GCA_014706435.1 Silurus glanis | reverse complement strand
GAGATCTACACAGAGCTTTACATTACAGAAGGAGGAAGTGGAGAAGTAAATAATGAACATGAGGTGAGACAGATTGAGACAGCATCAAGACTTTACCAGTTAGCAGACGACAAGCCGATCAAATGCAATGACATCTTCAAACCTATACAAGAACATAGAGTAATTAGGACTGTAATGACAAAGGGAGTTGCAGGCATTGGAAAAACTGTCTCTGTGCAGAAATTCATTCTGGACTGGGCCGAAGGCACTGCAAATCAGGATGTCCACTTCATATTCCCACTTCCCTTTAGGGAGCTTAACTTGGTGAAGGACCAGCACTTCAGTCTGGACGATTTGGTTCACTATTTCTTTCCAGAACTAAAAGAAATAAAGTTTACAAATGTTACCAATCGCAACATTGTGTTCATTTTTGATGGTCTGGACGAACATCGTTTTTTGCAGGATTTTCAAAACAGTATGATTGTAAGTGAGGCAAATAAACCTACCTCAATTGATGTTTTACTGACCAACCTCATCAAGGGGAATCTCCTTCCTGCTGCACTCATTTGGATAACCACCAGACCAGCAGCAGCTAGTCAAATTCCTCATGAATGGATAAGTCAGGTCACTGAGATCCGAGGATTTAATGACCCTCAAAAGGAAGAGTACTTAAGGAAGTACATCAGAGATGAAACCCTGGCCAATGACGTCATCAATCATTTGAAGCTGTCAAGGAGCCTTTACATTATGTGCCATATACCGGTGTTTTGTTGGATTTCAGCAACTGTTTTAAAGAAGATGTTAAAAGAAGCAGAAGGTAAAGCAATTCCTAAGACACTGACTCAGATGTACACACATTTTCTCATAATTCAGACTTGCATTCGAAAGAAGTATAATGAGACTCAGCAGCGTGATGAAATAGAGATGATTGTTAAATTAGGAGAGCTTGCTTTCAAGCAGTTGATAAAAGGAAATTTGATTTTCTACGAGGAAGACCTGAAGGAGTGCAGCATCAATGTGAAGGATGCAGTCCTACACTCTGGGGTTTGCACACGAATCATCAAAAAGGACTCTGAACTTCTCCATAATAAAGGAAACGTCTACTGCTTTGTACACTTAAGCATCCAAGAACACCTTGCAGCTTTGTATGTGCACGTTACCTTCAGCAACGGGAACAAAACTGTGCTTACGCAGTGGAGTCCGACAAAGTGCGCCATTTCCTTTCCGTGTCCATCTCTAACTGACCTTCACAAGAGTGCTGTGGACAAAACCTTGCAATTTAAAAGTGGGGAGTTTGACCTGTTTCTCCGCTTCCTTCTTGGCATCTCTCTGGAAAGTAACCAGACTCTTCTGCAAGAGCTGTTGCCACAGATATCACCGTGCGGTTCCCAAAGTGTTCAAGACACAATTGAATACATCAAGATCCGGCTCAGGATGAACCTTAATCCAGAAAAGTTTATCAACCTGTTTCATTGCCTAAATGAACTCAATGATTTTTCTTTAGAGGAGGAGATACAAAACTTACAGAAATCCAGGCTTCTTGCCAAGACAAAGCTTTCCCCTTCACAGTGGGCTGCTCTGGTGTTTGTGTTGCTGACCTCAGGAAATGCACTAGATGTCTTTGACCTGAGGAAATACAGCATGGACAAAACTGATGAATGCCTTCAGAGAATGCTGCCTGTTGTGATGGCGTCTAGAACAGCTGAGTAAGATTTTGTGCCATGGAATTTTATTCTAATAATTTTCAAAAAAAATATATTTTTTTGTACTAGCTTTGTCTCCTGCTTTGTGTTCCAGGGTCAGAAACTGTAACCTCGTAAAAAAAGGCTTTCAAGCTCTAGCTTCAGCCCTTAGCTCGAAGTCTTCGTGCCTGAGGGAACTGAAACTCAGTGGTAATGTTTTGCATCAGTCTGGGATACAAATTATTTCTGAAGGTCTTCAGTGTCCACACTGTAAACTGGAAATTTTGGAGTAAGCTCATCATGTTTTGAACAAATAATTATAATAGTTATACATTTTTAATCAATATTACATTGTGCCGTACATTGCGCTGTACATGGTGCCTTCATTATGATGTAAAAAACTGAATTTTTTTATACTAGAACAGAAAAAAATGGCTTTATGCTCCATTGTCTATAGTCCTAATTTATTTTTGTTTTATTGCAGGTTGTCTGATTGTCAAATTCAAGCAGAAGACTGGACATCCCTTTTCTCAGCCCTTGATTCAAACCCTTCACACCTGAGACATCTTGATCTGAGCTTCAATCCCCTGCGTAAAGCAGGAACATCTCACCTCTCTAACGCTCTGCAAAATCCTCACTGCAGGCTAGAGACATTAAAGTGAGTGCTAGATCATACTTTTAAACGGACATTCATCAAGTATTTTATTTATACAAACTGATTTTATTTATGGCAAAACCTACAATATGTCAACAGGCTTTATAGCTGTCAAATAAACAGTCAAAGCTGTGCATACCTGGCTGCAGGGCTGAAGAATAACTCCAGCCTGATTGAGTTGGATTTGAGTAAAAATATAATCAAGCCCTATGGAACACGATGTCTCTCAGCATTCCTAAAGAATCCTTCCTGTAAAGTGAAGGTTCTAAGGTAGTGGATTTGTCTAAAACATTTTTTATCGAATTTTAATATTCAGAATAAATGTTTACCTTCAGGACTTAATATGTGTAATTTCGTATTTGTGTCAGAAATGCATTACATACTGTAAGTAAAAAACACTGATATCCCATGTGTTAGAGTCATGTGTTAAAGTGTTAAAAATCTAAAAAGGACCCATGTGCTAACGTATCACATACTGTATCTTCTTGTGCCCACATACAGCTTAGCAGACTGTGGTATCACCAGTGCTTGCTGCTGGGTACTGTGTAATGCTCTAAATTCAAACCCTTCTCACCTGAGGGAGCTAAGTCTGAACAGGAATCAAATTACTGACGAAGGAGTAGAGTGCATCTCTAATTTTCTAAGGGAGCACTTCTGTATGCTTGAGAAGCTAAGGTGAACATTATTTCATTTCAATTCTATGTATATGAACTTTAAATAAATGAATATTATTGAAATTTTAAGCAAATAGATAAGGTACAATGGTTCCAAATACATCAAATCTAGTCAAGCAGCCATTACAATCTTTTTTTTATGTCAATAATTGAATTCTATAGTTTTGAAGTGGAGCTACTGGTTAACATGTAATGGAAGTTTATGATCACTGTCTGTTTAAACAATTGCATTTGAAAAAAAAAAATGCTAAGTGCTAAATATTTAATCCAGCAATTCCAGGTCACTTTTCTGTGGTGATATATGTATCCAATGTTTGGTTATATATGTGTATATTTTTATATAGTGTCACAAACCATAAATTAGTTTTTAAGAGATTATTTTAGCATAATGCAGTTGACAGGATGCAGAATGATGGTCGAATGTTTATTAGCCTTGTACCTCCATCTCGAAACCAATAAAGCAAAATTGGGAAACAAAAATACACTATATTTCCAAAAGTATTTGGTCACCTGGTCATAAGAATGGTATGTGATTTTTGAGCATTGCATTCCATATTTAGTCTCAATTTGCTCTTATAATTACCTCCACTCTTAAGAGATAAGATAAGATAAGATAAACCTTTATTCGTCCCACCGTGGGGAAATTTCTTTGTTACAGCAGTATGAAGAAAAATAAAAAATAAAAAATAAATGCAAATATATAAAAGAATAAACAAATAAGACATACTATAATATTACAAGTATATACACAACACAATATATAAATACAGATGAGGGAAAGTACGTATTGCAGGTTGTATTGCACACAGGTGGAATTGCACGTATTGCAGGTAATATTGCACGTATTTCAGGTGATATTGCACATATTGCAGGTAATATTGCACGTATTGCAGGTAATATTGCACACAGTAGTATTATTAAATAGTAAAACAGTAAAAACAGTAACTATTACACCATTGAACAGTAATAGCAGTGAGTATTTTGGTTAATGGTTCACTGGGAGCAGCTTTTATTGTACAGTCTAATAGCAGCAGGGAGAAAAGACCTTCTGTATCGCTCCTTCAGACACTTAGGATGTAACAGTCTGTCACTGAAGGAGCTGCTCAACGAGGTAACAGTTTCATACAGGGGGTGGGAGGCGTTCTGCAGTAAGGATGATAGTTTTGCTACCATCCTCCTTTCTCCCACCTCCTGTACAGTGTCCAGGGGAATCCCCAGGACTGAGCTGGCCTTCCTGATCAGCTTGTCTAGTCTCTTCCTGTCTGCAGTAGAGATGCTGCTGCCCCAGCAGACCACTCCATAGAATTTGGCTGAGGCCACAACAGAGTCAAAAAAGGTCTTCAGTAGCTCTCCCTGCACTCCAAAAGACCTTAGTCTCCTCAGCAGAAAGAGTCTGCTCTGCCCTTTCTTGTAGATTGCCTCAGTGTTGTCTGTCCAGTCCAGTTTGTTGTTTAGGTGAACACCCAGGTATTTGTAAGAGTCCACTCTCACAATGTCCTTTCCCTGAATGTTTACCAATGGAAGTGATGAAGTGTGTTTGTGCCTACGGAAATCCACCACCAGTTCTTTGGTTTTCCCCGCGTTTATCTGGAGGCAGCTCCGTTGGCACCAGTCCACAAAGTTCTGTATAAGTCCTCTGTACTCTCTGTCATCATCATTCGTGATCAGACCGACGATGGCAGAGTCATCAGAGAACTTCTGTAGGTGACAGGTTGCTGAGCTAAACATGAAGTCTGCAGTGTAGATGGTGAAGAGAAACGGGGCAAGAACCGTTCCCTGCGGGGCTCCAGTGTTGCAGACAATCATGTCAGACTCACAGTCACGAGTCCTCACATACTGTGGTCGGTCTGTGAGGTAGTCCAGTATCCAGGCTGACAGATGATGGTCCACTCCCATGTACACCATCTTATCCCTCAGGAGCACAGGTTGGATGGTGTTAAAAGCACTAGAGAAGTCAAAAAACATGACTCTCACAGTGCTCCCAGCCTTTTCCAGGTGTGAAGTAGTCCGATTTAGGAGGAAGATGACTGCGTCTTCCACTCCAATGCCAGGTTGGTAGGCAAACTGAAGTGGATCCATTGATGGGATCACCAGAGGTCGGAGATGAGTGAGCACCAACCTCTCCAATGTCTTCATCAGATGGGAGGTCAGTGCTACTGGTCGGTAGTCCCCAAAGTCTTTTGGGCGCGACGTCTTTGGAACAGGCACCACGCACGATGTTTTCCATAGCTGTGGCACCTTCCCTAGCTTCAGGCTCAGGTCAAACATGTACAGCAATATGCCGCACAGCTGGTCTGCACAGGTCTTTAGTAGCCTGGAACTGATGCCGTCTGGGCCCATAGCCTTCCTCGCTTTGATCTTCCTGAGCTCCATTCTCACCTGGGCTTCTGTAAGGGGCAGTGTGTATTGGATGGAGTGTTGGCTGGAGGGAATCGGCAGGGGGGGGAAGTTAGGTGTGTTGTGAGATGACTGTGAGCTGATAGCTGTGCAGGGAGAGGTGGGGCTGGAGCTGCTTGCTGTGGAAGCAGAGAAGGGGGATTGCAGCAGGGGGAACTGGATGGGGGCAGGGGAGGGTAGCTGATCAAATCTGTTAAAGTATAGATTAAGATCATTCACCCACTGCTGGTCACCCTCAGCCTGAGAGCTGGACTCCTTATGACCAGTGATGGTTTTGAGCCCCTTCCACACACCGCTGACGTTGTTCTGCTGCAGCTGATCCTCCATCTTCCTCCTGTAGCATGCTTTTCCTTCCCTGATCTTCTTTCTAAGTTCTCTCTGGACAGTTTTCAGCTCTTCCTTGTTTCCCGATTTAAAAACCCTCTTCTTCTCTTTAAGGAGAGTCTTTATATCAGGGTTAATCCATGGTTTGTTGTTGGGAAAACACTGTACAGTCCTGGTGGGTACAGTATTCTCCACACAGAAGTTAATGTAGTCCGTAATACAGTCTGTTAAACTGTCAATATCCTCCCCATGTGGACTGCACAATTCCTCCCACATAGTTGTTTCAAAACAGTCTTTCAGAGCCTCATCGGTCTCATCAGACCATGTCGTCACTGTGCGGGAGGTAGCTGGTTGCCTGCATACAAGGGGTTTGTACACAGGTAGGAGATGAACCAGGTTGTGATCCGATCTTCCCAAGGGGGGGAGGGCTGCTGATGTATAAGCCTCCTTTGAGTTTGCATAAAATAAATCCAGTGTTTTATTGTCTCTGGTGTGGCATGAAACATACTGGGTGAATGTGGGCAGAGTGGAGGATGGAGGGGCATGATTAAAATCTCCAGAGATAATGAGAAGGGCATTTGGGCTCTGTGTTAACAGTCTGTTAACAACAGAGTGCAGGACATCGCATGCCGATTCACCGTCAGCAGAGGGGGGAACATACGCAGCTATCGCGATAACATGCGAGAATTCCCTCGGCAGATAGTACGGCCTCATGCTAGCGGCTAACAGCTCAATGTCCTTACAGCAGATCTGCTCTTTAATAGTGATGTGTCCAGTTTTACACCATCTATTATTCACAAACACTGCCAGTCCTCCTCCCTTTCTCTTACCGCTCTCCATCGTTCTGTCCGCGCGCAGTAACTCAAATCCATCCAGAGCCACGGTCGTATCCGGTGTTAGCTTGGTTAGCCATGACTCCGTGAACAGCATGATGCTACACTCCCGGAATTCCCTCTGATGCCGGCTAGACTAGATTCTGACTAGATTCTGGAGTGTGCTTATGGATATTTGTGTTCATCATTTGTGTTTAAGAAATTTCCCCACTGTGGGACGAATAAAGGTATATCTTATCTTATCAGAGTATTACGAAAGGCAGGTACTGATGTAGCGTGAGGACACCTGGGGTGCAGTCAGAGTTCCAATTCATCCCAAAGGTGTTCAGTAGGGATGAGATCAGAGCTCTATAGCAGGCCACTCAAGATCTTCCTCTCCAAAGCATGTAAACCAGATCTTCAAGGAGCTCACTTTGTGCACAGGGGCATTGCCATGCTGGCACAGGTTTGGGTTTCCAAGATTAAGTGAATGCAAAATGTTATTATAGCACATCCTATACATCAGGGGTCACCAACGTGGTGCACCAGGTAGCCCGCAAGGACCACATGAGTAGCCCACGGGCCTTTTCTAAAAATAGCTGTTTCCTACTTTGTTAAATCATTGATGATAATTATTATGAGAAATCATTAACATGATCAGTGTCATCACATAGATGAATATCATTAATTATTAATAATAACGTATAATAAAAGGTAAATTAAGCAAATTTGTTATTTCAGATCAAACTGAAAACTGTGTGTATCAAACTGGTAGCCCTTCACATTAATCGTTACCCAAGAAGTAGCTCTCAGTTTCAAAAAGGTTGGTGACCCCTGTTATACATCCTATATCCTAAAGACGTCCTATACAATTGAGTGCCTCCAACTTTGCGGTAAACAATTCTTTGTGGAAAAGAAACACATATAGCAGGAAAGGTCAGGTGACCCAATACTTTTGAAAATATAGTGTATCTTGGCTGACTATAGATGTAAACTAAAACATCTTTACAACTAGTGATTTAAATTAGGTGCATTTTGAAAAAGAATTTTTAATTTATCTTAAAAAAACCTTAATTTATACTGTAGATGATTAGACTCTTTTGTGCCAGTTGTAATCAAATCTGTATTTTTCTAGTTTGTCCTACTGTTCTGTCACTGAAAGTGGTTGTATTGCTCTGGCCTCGGCTCTCACACTGAACCCGTCACACCTCAGAGAGCTGGAATTGACTGGAAACAAACCAGGGATCTCTGGACAGGAAAAACTTAAGGCTCTACAACAGCATAGAGACTACAGACTGGAAAAACTAAAGTGAGTTGTTCCTTTTTTCTAGCCATACGCTGTTATTGTGAAATATTGTAATAGTTCGATAATCTGAAGCAACCTTTTCAGGAACCTGAAAAATTATTCAGAAATTCAGGATCTCTATTAGCCTGTAGAACCAGGAAGATTTTCTGTTCATTAATCTTTTTAGTTTTTTAGGATTATATTCTTTTCTGCATACATGTAACTACCAGGGTTAAGAGCTTGTCACACAAATGTATATTGGCCTGATTGCCTTAAAACATGAATGGGCCCTACTTTTATCTGTCCTACTTACACTTTAATATTAAGTCAGAACAAGCAAAGCATGTGCTCTCCAATAAATGTTGAGATATCAGAAGATTTTTCAGACATTTTAGAAGTGTTAATCTTTGCCCCATTTTAACATATCGCACTTGAATCTGTCATCGGAACCAACTCAAGTACGGCTTCTCTGAGTTTCTGTTTAAAAGGAGATTTTCGTGCAGGCGGTGTAGGAATGAAAAAAAAAAATCAGTTCGAGACATTTTGTACAGTTACACATTAGCCAAAATCAGCACAAATTGTAGTTGCATTGCAAATGTACAATAATATCATGTTGCTTACTTCCAATTGTACCAATACATTTACTAGTACTCCCAGAACTGTGGAGTTTTTAGTCATTACGATTAATTTTTATTATGTTTTTTTTATTTTGTAGGTTGTAAAAGACTAAGGCCTGCATTGGACACAACTAAACATTCTCTGCCATGTACTTTTTGTCAGAGATCCCACCTCGTTCCGTTCGGATCGCATCGCTTCACACTTCCGCATTGCATTCTGTGTGTTCATAGTTACGTGTGTATGTATTTGTTTACATTTACATAATGTCTCCAGCCCTGTCGTTGGTTAATGTCTTTATGTGTCTTTTTGTTCACTGCTGTTCTCACCCCCATGTTTGTTCTTACACACATACTAAGCAATTCTCGGGCCAAGTTTCATAGTCCATGGTTCATCTTTCCTGGATTTTGAGCTTGTTTTGTTTTCTCATTTTGTTTTCTCCTTCTCTTCCTTGTTTTTTTCCTAGTTCACTAATTTCCTAATTCCTAGTTTCTGCTAATTTGCATTTCTTAGTTTGCCAGTATTTCATAAGCGTGCATATCCTGCACTTGCATCCACTATGTGCCACTGAAATGCACAGTATGTAAATGTTAAAAATGCTCAAAAACAAGATGGAAGTGTGAAAGGTGAATGACTACACACTGGGCATGGTGTTCTGGTGTTTGCCTTTCACCTGAGGAGGATACCATGCAAAGTGGATGAGTGGCTGCTGTGATGGCATCTGAGTACCGTATTTTTCGGACTATAAGCCGCTACTTTTTTCCTACGCTTTGAACCCCGCGGCTTAAACAACGAAGCGGCTAATTTATGAATTTTTCCTGGGTTTTTCCCGGTTTCACAAACTTCAAGCCAAAAAACTGAACCCCATAACATTAGACCAATGAAATTTCCGAACAGAAACGTAAAAACGCACCTCACCTGTGTTCTGAGCTGCACGGCATCGGGAGAAAAAAGTTTTTTTTTAAACGCACAACGATGCTAAAAGATAAACTCCCGAGAGAAATTGTTGTGAAAGGAAGGAGGAAGACAGTGAACAATTACTTTCTTGGTAGGCTACTGTTTAGATACAAGCCGTTGTAACGCGTTGAGTCTGGGTGAAGGGATAGCTCGCTAACTCCAGTTGCAACAGAAATCATATGAGCACAGACAGGTTTCCAAAACTCATGCTTTTTAATTTTTCTTGGCAACAGCGTTACGGGTTAGTCAAAGAAACTTAGAAATGAGCATCAGAAAATAATAAGGACATAATCCTCGTCTTGCACACATGCAGTAATACCGGCAAAATGCAGTGCCAGGCTATTCCCAAAATACCGCTATGCTCCTAAAGGAAGCGCAACATATTTCACCCGTTACACCGTGTGTAACGTGTCTTTCGTTAAAGCCTGTGTAAAGTACATTAGTGTAGACACCTGCGGCTTATAGACAGGTGCGGCTTATTTATGTTAAAAATAAAAAATATTTGTAAAATTCAGTGGTTGCGGCTTATATATGGGTGCGCTTAATAGTCCGGAAATTACGGTAATTTTGTGCATGGAAAGATGTTTAATGACTGTACTGACTGCTGTTTGTCTAAATCTCATGAACGTTTTAACTGTAACAATTACACTTCAGGCAACAAACACACACACACACACACACACACACA
>JAAIIK010000060.1:1655719-1672654 GCA_014706435.1 Silurus glanis | reverse complement strand
TATATATATATATATATATATATATATATATATATATATATATATATATATATACATACACTGCCGTTATAACTCTAGTCCTAAACTTTGAACGTAATACATGTCTAGGTGGATATGATACATTTAAGTTAAAAGATAAATGGTGAATAGCAGTGAATTTAGACTGCAACTTTTAAACATATTGCCTCTTGCTCTTTTTTATATGCTTATGCAAATTTGTCAATACCATAACCCATATTGTGCAATTTATTGCATTATTTACTTAAGATACAAATAGAGAAAAGAGAGAGAGAGAGAAAGAGAGAGAGAGAGAGAGCAAGAGCATGTCTGTCTGAGAGGAGTATGCATTTCACAGCTCCTCATGTATCCATAAATACTCAGTATCAGTATATTGGTGTGATCGTGTCTTTAAATAACAGGGAGGGAAAATTCCGATTCGCTGGACAGCCCCAGAAGCCATTGCGTACAGGAAGTTCACTTCAGCCAGTGACGTGTGGAGTTACGGCATCGTCATGTGGGAGGTGATGTCCTACGGAGAACGGCCGTACTGGGACATGAGTAACCAGGATGTAAGTAGAAAAGTCTCTAATACCAGATTTCTACAGTGTATAGTTGCTGCTAGAGTTATACTGCAAATTCAAAATGTATTCACAATGTGAGTTTGCAATATATGTATTTGTTTTATAATAAAACTTTATAACAATTATTGAATGATAAGCTTTATAAATGCCTTTTGTTCAAATGAAATGTTCTGTGGATTATCCAAAAGTTTAACAAACAATTAATATTTTATTCATATAAATGAATTAATTGGTGTCTTATAGTAGGCTGGTGACACATTCCATTATATATCTCTATATTTATGATCAAAAGACATTGAAATTGAAGCATTTTTTTTATCTGTAATGTGAATTATTACATGCAGGAATAATGTAAGACGGGACTTTGGCTTCCATCCGTCTTTCTTTGATTGGAGTCAGATTTAGGTGCTAGCCTGCAATCAATCAAGGAGGACTGTTCGCCTCCTGCAACACGACTGGCACTTACATTTGTGCAAGTACACGGCAAGAATCAGAGGCTGTTTAGAGGCAGGCAAAATTCTCTGCACGTTAGTGGAAGATTAGACATTTTGTTTTAGTGATTGATACAAATGAATCTGAAATGAATTGAAAATGAATGAATTCTGAAATGTCTCAAATGGGAACGGCTATCAGAGCCTTTGAAAAATGTATTAATTTAAAAGTATGTATTTGTTTCTTATAATGAATACAGTTTTATGTTCTGTATAGAAAGCAGATTGTCACTGTGCCACACTGACATCTGCAAACCTGTTCCCTAGGTCATAAAGGCAATAGAAGAAGGCTACAGGTTACCAGCACCAATGGAGTGTCCTGTAGCACTTCATCAGCTCATGTTGGAGTGCTGGCAGAGAGAGCGCAGCGAGCGGCCCAAATTCAGCCAGATCGTCAACATGCTGGACAAACTGATCCGCAACCCGAACACACTGAAGCGGATGGGAGGAGAGACAAGCAGGTCACATGCACAAAAGTACATAAGTTCTTCTTTAAAATGTATTCATGCATGCAATGACCAAGTGATAATAAGCCTGTATGGGGTTTCTATCCAAATGTCTCTAACATCCATTGGCTTAAGAAAATGTAAATCGCTGGGTTTTTATCTTAAAAAAAGCTGAACATGTACAGAAACATGACACCAATACAATTGCAGTCAGTCAGATTACAATGTCTGCACAGTATTTAAAAAGATTACTATATTTCCCAGTAATCATCCAACTGAGAAAGTCCTAGTATTATCAAATTTGGAAGTCAGAATATTCGGACAGCTCAGTTTTGTTGAGACATGAGGATGTTTTTCATTATTGCAGAATCTGTAGAAGTGCAGTTTCTGATAGATGTTAAAGAGACTACTAGTATTTACTAACATTTCTAGTCAAAATGGCTTTGTCTTTTGTCTTCATTGTCAACATGCCGTTAAATTATCTGTATATTTTTTTTAAGCTAGTTAGATTAGTCTTTTGCTAATTTATGCCTACAGCCTTCTTTTCTGTTATATATAAATATAAAACGTCAAAATCATGCATATGTTTGAAGTATGCCTTTTATATTAAAACAATACGGGTACAACACTTTATCCTCAGGTCCCACCCATCAGCACTAAACCACACCCCTTCAATTGAGCCGTCCCCTTCATTCAGTTCAGCAGACGAGTGGCTAAAAGTTATTGGTCTGGAGAAATACAGAGAAAACTTTGCTAAGGCCGGACACAGCAGCCTGGACAGTATCGTACACATGAATCAAGAGTAAGTACTTTTACACACAGGGTCACTTACACACAGAATCCCGGTGTTTTCATTCGCTTGTTTACTGCCACTGATTTTTTATTTAATTATACATTCACACATAATGCAGAATTTATGTCAAATGTGCCTTCTGTCATCTTTCCTTTATATTCACACAGGAATGTCTTTAATTTAAGCCTAGCACAGTCTCCTTACAGCTTTCTATTCACTCCCTATTCCTGTTATACCAGATCAATAAATAGAGTATAATATAATGGTATTGTTATACACTAAATGCCATTTAGGTCATTACAAAGCATGTTTATTCTGGTTTGACTCATTTTAAACCGTTGCCATTGTAACAGTAGTAATCTATGCATAATCATTTCCTCACTCTTCACAGAGATTTGGCCAAAATTGGAGTCTCCTCAAGTGCACATCAGAAGAAAATCCTGAACAGTCTCCAGGAAATCCTGTCTGGAATACAACAGATAGAAGAGATCAAGCTTCCTGTCTGATCTGTGACAGCGCAAATGAAACCAACATGAATGACAATATGGAAACAAGATGGATATAATATTTTAACTACTCACGCACTTTAATTGGATACGGACAGTAGCAGACAGTGGAATAGCTGCACTTTTGACGGACTAGTCTGCATCTCATGGTCTTCCTGACTGAGAAGTTCTGAGAGAGAACACTACAAACTGTTGACCTTCTGCAAAATAATACTGCTATAGATCCAGGACTTCGTATCGGAGTCCACTTTTGAACAGACTGTGAAAGAGACACTTGAATGAGCATTGAGAATTTTTTTTTTTTTTTTTTGAAAGAAGGGAAGCAACACCGTCCCCTTCAGGTCATCTTGTGAACAGCACCTCTTGTTGATGGATACAAGTTACTTTTTTGTTAATTTCTTGGTCCCTTATTTTTATTTTTATTTTTATTTTTGTGTATTTCAGGAATTATTTCATTTAAGTAGCCTGTTGACTTTTAATATTTGGAGGGGAAAAAAAACCTTCTATCTAAAGGGTACAAAGGACAAATACAGAAACATTTCTAAGAGGACTCGGAGCAGATATGCAGTGTACAGAGAACATGTGAACCCAGGTATGATATGGCTTGAGGCTACTTTTATTCAGAGATTGTCCAAAAAGTCAGAATTGTCTACAAAACACAACATATTTTTCAGTGCTTTTTCAATTTAAAACAATATAAACAACATTAAGCCAATGTGAAACATCTAACATATACTTTGCTTCACTGTACCTGCAAACAAAGCGTTTTTAAATACAGTAACTGTATTTTGTAGCTAATTTGCTTAAAATACTTTTCTTGATTTAACCTAGTCCTGTCCTGTATGTCTTTTTCTTAATCTATGACCAAGTCCATGTTTGGATTGACATTTTACAGATAAATGTAGCTTCCTTAAATGATCTAAACAATCAGTTTTTTATTGTACATAAAGCAATACTGTAATGAATATAATATGTGCCAGTGCCAGTGTAAAATCTGTCAAAATATATGCCAAGCTGAGAGTTGAAATGAATGTATTATAAACATGGTGCATTTTCTAATAAAATGGACGACACCTAACCAGCGTCTCTCTTTCTTCAATTCTTTCCATGCAGCATCATGACTTTAATGAGGATTCCTTCTGCCTGAATAAAAAGCGACTGCAGCGAGACATCCTGAGAAACTCATCACTGTGTTACACAGCAATCCACCTGTGTGCGTCTGTGTAGAATGTGCGATTAGTTTGCCAAACGTATATTAAAGGTCACACCTTAAACGCTAGGTAATGAGAGTTAAATGTGTGCAATTTGGTTTAGAAAAACATTATGTGAAGTGACCTGTGGGGGGGAAAAGTTATTTTATAGTAAAGGTTTCCTAAGGCTCCTCCAGAAATTACTGCCATTATACGCAGCAGGCATCAAAACAAGCATAGCAACCAGATGTATTCCATATTTTGAATCCAAAAACATGGGGAGAAAGACCAGAACTTCCACTGAGTGGGCAGACACATTAGAACAATGAGGATAAGGTCCAGAAACCAAAATCTAATGGTGCAGTTTCATCATGTTGAACTGTTCATTTCTTCACATTTGGTATTTGACTGTTGTATGGAAGATAACTAGAAGTTACCTAAACATAACTGTAAGTGGTATTGTTATTGTTTATTATATAAGGACTAAAACACAAAAGGCAGTTACAGGAAGATAATTAAAGATAGGATGGTATAAACTTCCTCCAATTTTACTATTCTGATATAAATTGTATTCCTGTTACAGCATGTCCCCAAACTGATTTATTTGCTCTCCTGAAGACTTTCCTATGGTTTAAAACTTTCAGAGTTGACAGAATTTTATACTATATTTAATCATTTTCTTTGTTAAATAACAATATTTGTAGCCATTTATTAGATTATGTAGGTCTCTGTGACAAGAGTGGCTACTATAACATTTAATATTGGATTAGAACAACACATTGGATTATACTTTGATTTGTCTATTAGCTGGGATTAATATCTGAACTGCTCTTATATAAAATTAAATTAACACATTAACCAATCAGGTACAAGAATTCAGCAGAGTATTGATAATTTATTAACAAAAAAAACCACTGAAAGTTTAATAAACATTTTGCTTTAGCCTTTAATTGTGGAAGCTGTTGATATTTTGCCAGTCTTTTTATATTCTTTCTTAGCTGAACAAATATTAAAAGATTAATTGATATGCAAGCAATTAGGTAGTAATAAAATGATCCCCGGCAATTACCTTGTCTTAAACCGGAATAAACAATATGAGCTCTAGAAAAATCACTCTATATACCACAATGGATACATACATTAAATCATTTCAAAAGCAAAGGCTGTGGCCTTAATATGTTTGGAAAAGTGTTCCTGATCATCTCAGACATATCACCAAGAATAAATTCAGCAAATTTTTTATTTTCACAGGCCAGACCCTAGACTCCTAGACACAGACTGTTCTTTTTCATCTGTGCTTTATCTCTGTCTAAGCAGCCAGCTCATGTTTTGGGGACGTTTTGCAAATTAACATGTTTCCTGGCACATTTAATCATTTACACAGTGAATTTCTTTATATGTACATAAACTGTTATTTTGCTATAATATGATTTCTGATGGAATGCCAATGTTAAGTCTGTTTTAAAACACACAGTATGCAAAAAAAAAAAAAAAAAAAAAAAAAATAATAATAATTTCTGAATGTATTACATGAGGTGACATTTTGTATTAGACTCTTACAATTTGTGATTTCTGAATCCAGCTTGAACTGTTTCTTCCTTCTTGTCTTTTGATTCATTTTTATTTCATGTAACTTATGAGTTATATTTATAGAACTTTGTATGTAGTTTCTAAAATAAAGGTGAAAATAAAGGGCTGTGCTATTACCTGAGAATAAATACAACTTTGGCGTTTAAATGTGTAAGGATTTACATGATGGTCACTCAATTCAATATGAAATTGTTACAGTATTAAGTTAAAACTTAGTAGTTAATAGTTATATAACTAGCACTAGATATGAACTGTATAAATGAAGTATGATTTAATTTAAATAATCATGTTAGATAACCAAAAACTATTCTTTATGGCTAATCATCTATCCACAATTATTAGCAACAGATTAAAGTCTATTTTATTTGTTGTTGTAGCATTTATGTCAGTAACTAACAAATTAAAACTGATTTTCCATCTATAATTTTAACTGGTTCAAACTTTTTACATGATAACATGAGTTGAAAATGAGCTAGTTATGCTAATTTTGCTATTACTTTGTTATATATTGGTTGCAATGCTGTATATAATTATAGTTTCAATTCAATTCATTTTTTATTTGTATAGCGCTTTTAACATTGAGCATTGTCTCAAAGCAGCTTTACACAGAAAATGTGGTGATAAAAAATGAATATGTTCTTTATAATTAAGTTTGTCCCTGATGAGCAAGCCGGTGGCGACTGTGGCAATATGTCCCCGAGATGGCAAAGGAAGAAACCTTGAGAGGAACCAGACTCAAGAGGGAACCCATCCTCATCTGGGTTGCACCGAATGTCCATTTATTGTAGATATACAATGTTGCGGGGTACAGTGATGGTGATCAGAAGCAAACTGTAGTTCTGAATCAGTGTTGCAGACTGTTGACATTAACTACACTTGAAATTGCAAATGATTATAAATTGAATTGACTAATATCATTGTTCCTTTGACTGTTAAAGCTTTATTCAGTCCAAAAAACACATTGAACATCATATTGAATGTATTTATTGTGCAAAATTGTTTAAACATTAAAACATTTAAATTTCAATTAATGAAACAGAACTGGTCACAGCTACACTGTACAAAAATGTACAGATAAATGATATAAATTACATTTCAGTTTAAATTTCAAAAACATACTGTATCAGAAAACACCTAGGTCACAGCCACATTCTACAACACTGTACAGGTGGTAACAATATCCCACATTAACTGCTGCACAACATCACTGCTAGAACTTTGTGCACTTAAACAACTAAACATTTTTTATTAACAAAAAAGCTGGTTTGCCAAAGGCTGTACTTTGGGCTTGAGTGCATTCTGTCCCATTGACATCAGTACACGCTGTATGACATCAAATGTGTTTGCGAGTGATTTGGGGTAATTCAGGTCTAATTTCCACATGTTCTTGTTTCACCTGCAATATAAAAACAATTGAAAATATAAAAAAATGTGACAGTCATTGACAAATCATAAAGAAAATTATATTTTATTATAATTAATAATATTCAAAATTAATGTTATTAATTAAACCAGCCTAAACCAGCAAATACGGATAGGTTAGCTAGACAATTAATTATTGATGATAAATGTGAAGATGGACTGCTGAAGAACACTTTTTTCTTCCTAAAAACACACGATTAACTAATGTATAAAGAATTTACATCTTACAAGTCAAATTCAGTTTCTCAATATGATTTCTAAAATAATGTTCACAAAATTGATAGCGATGTTAGCAAAGTCTGAACTGGAAACACAACGTGTCTGAAAGATTTGTAATGATGACTGGGCGGTTCTTTGTTATATAAATGTAAATTAGGCTTTAAACAAACATATTTGACAATTAAAATAATATTTTCAAGTTCATTTCTGCATAATAACTTTACTTTACTTCCGGCATCAGCAACAGTCATTAAGGACCGCCTATAGGATTATTCTACCAATCACTGCATTAGTTCACTTTTTGCCAGGCAGAACTCCTTAAATAACCAATCACCATCAAGGGAGACCAGAGTGACTATTTTTATGAATCAGGATTTTGAGTTCATAACAGTCTAAATTTTAAGTTGAAGTATTTTGCGGCTAAGTAAGTTAATCTAACTTATATTTTTGATTTATGGTTAGAAAATACAAAATTTCAAGTAGTGTTAACTCAAGATTACTTGATTATTTGAGTAATGACAGAATTAGGGTTTACAGTGTACAGTCCAAATCCAACCTCAAAGCTCCCATTCTTACTCCGGAATTTCATGGAACCACCCAAACATTACCACCCATAGTTTCCCCAACATTTAGGTTCTCATTAACTGAAAACACTTTGCACAAACATGAAAGTGTTTTATAATGATATGGAAACTGGTCCTACATGTAAATATAACTTTCATTTTAAGTTTTATTATAAGGAAATAGTGCGAAGTGTGCCATAATTACAGTTACAGACAGTACACAGTATGTACACGTGTTAGTTTAAACACATTGTCAGGTTTATCAAGACTTTGTAGCTTTACAACACACTTTCTGGTATCTTATATTCTGAATTTTGGATCAGGTTTATATCTTTTTCATTGTTAATATGTGTTATGTCCTGTGCCTGAAATCCAAAGTTGTTTGAAGATAATCCTAAACAAGGCAAATGCTGTAACACTACCTTTATTCATGCTGTAGGTAGTAAAAAAAACTGCACATGATAAACCCTTTAGTGACATTTTCCCTTGATATTACTTGATATTATCTTCAGTGCACTGATGCACGGCCAGTGATCCATGTACAACCTTACGTTTCTCTGCACATACTTAAAGAAAACCTCATTCCATTGCCTGAACACATCATGAGCTGCTAATTAGCACTTAATCAGCACCTTAAACAGTAATATTAATTACATAAATAAGCTCATTCAAGTTAAAGGATAAATATGAGGAAAAATACTGTGTGATGCTATCAAAGTTCAGTGACAAAAATCTGTGAGTAAACAGTGATGAACTCTAAATAAAATTGTTATTTTTAAGAAATTCCTTAAAAAAATATATATTTTTTTAAATATGTTGCTTTTTTTAGAATTCAATTATTATCATATCATACAGAACTTGGCAATATTGGGAAAATATAGTTGGAAAATTTGACAAATTAATTATTGAAATATATTATTCAAACCTTTCAGTTGTTCATTCAGTTCTGTTGAGATCAAAGCTTCTATTTTCTAAGTAAAATATATATTAAAGTTATACAAACATATTAATAGCTTCATCAAACTTTGGGAAAACATTGAGAAATGTAATGTTACATCTTTTGTTAATCCTGAGTTTTTCTACATATATTCTACATATATTCTATATATTCACTTAAAAAAAAAAAAGTTTTATTCTATACCCGTATAAGTAAAGCAAGCCCTTAAACACTGCTAGAATTGTTTGGAGAAAAATGGACAATAGGTTACAGCTATTTTTCTCCAATCTGCCTACAATTCACTTTTACCACAGACATGAGAAAACATTTTAAAATGACACAAGGCAATATTTTCACAGTTGAAAAAACAACTGCAAAAAAGAAATGTAGACATACTTCAATGCTCAGACCAACCCAATTAAATATCCAAAGGATCTTGAGTTTACATTCTCCAGCATTCTCAAGCATTCTAAGGTCTTTAACTCTGTTAAATCATAAATCACTGACATTAATGTTCCACAGTAGGTTGTCTTTTTTATCACATTTCTACATTGCAACAGATTCCTCACCTGGCAATAATAATAATCTGCAAGGCTCAATGATCAAGTTTCATGAAACCCAATAAAATAATTGCATGCCAATTTGCAACTGCAGTGTTAGATGGAATTACATTTTATTTGTATAACACTTTTAGAAATAAACATTGTCCCAAAGCAGATTACAGAAATGAAATGTTACAAAAATAAAATGTTATCCTTAATTATAAAATTATAGTCAATAGGGGTTCCATTTACACAGGTTTCTTTACTTGCTCCTCTTTGCTATCAGAAGGGATGTGCTAACATCTTTACAATCTTCAGTTTTGATAGACTTGCTGAGAACTATGTATTTATCTTAAATCTTAAACTGTTTTATTTGCAGTAATGCCCATTACAGATAAAACTAATTCACAAGTATAAAGGTATTGTAGAACACATTATTATAGAACATAAATATATCTATTTAATAGATTGCCGTATTAACCTGCTAGTCTACACCTTTTTGACCAAAAAGATGTTGACTGGATCCAGAAAGAAGTAGGCATTTTTTTATATTTTAACCAGTCTTAAAATTATAACATATGTAGTGCTGGGTTTACACTGGGCGACTCTGTAAGACATCACCCCCACTATGGGAACATATTTGTTTTGTATAAAAAGGTGTCGAAAAGCTTAAGGAAAGATCTATTAAAGATCTCAAAGGAAAAGCAATACATTCATTGAGTTGCCAGCTTATTATAAGTGAAACTTGTTGGCAAACCTTTACTAACTGTAATTAGTGGTAAGCTATGCTGCTAAGTCGAATTTGTCTGCCCTATTTTAGAAAGTCTATTATTTGAAACTGCCCCAAATTCACTGAAAGAAAGAAAGAAAGAAAGAAAGAAAGAAAGAAAGAAAGAAAGAAGCTGGATTCTCAGGTTGGGCTGTCTCTGTTTAGTTTCGCATGTTTTTACAATGACTTCTAGGATTTTCAGTTTCTTTTAATCTCACAAAGACATTTAGTAGGTGAATTGGCTACACATTAAAGTGTGAAGTACAGTACATAAAGCAAAAAGAATGATCAAAACAGTAATTAGAAGAGACAGCGAGTAAAGGCTTGGATTCATCAAAGCCACAATGCTGGAGCAACACTGACAATCCATTATTTAAAAAGGAGTTGTGTGATTGTAATCATTTACAGCATTTGGTAACTGTTTATCCAGAGCGACTTACAGTTATTTTAATTATAATTATTAAGGTTGAAGGGCCTTGATCAAGTGACCTTTTGCTCAAGTGGCAGCCTTGGTTTAAGGTTTAACGGCCTCGCTCAGTGGCAGCTTGGTGGTGCTGGGATTTGAAACCATGACCATGACCTGGGATTTGAAACCATGACCATGACCTTCTGATCAAAAGTCCATCTTTTCTGCTGAGCTACCACTTCCCATTATGTGATTCACATTAATAATCAGATGATTGAGACCTTGAGACCTTGTCTGGAGGTCAGGTAAAGAAGTTGAGGCCTAAGGCTCATGGGACTGTGCTGTGCTGTGACTTTGACAGTTGCAGATGTGAACATGTGTCTTTTCTAGGTTTATCCCTGATTTCTAGGAACCTTAAGGTTTTAAAGTTGCCCTTGGTCAAGAACGGTCTTGACCAAGACTGGTATATTCAGTCAAAAAAGATGGTAGTCAGTGTGATCTAAAGAGAATATGGGAACAGTCAGGTCTGACTAAAGAAGATGACCATTCTTTATTGCATATGGCAGCAAGGAATTGGTTAGACTTTTGGTTGAGGATAGGTAGCGGTCAAATTAACAGATACCCTACTTTTTCTGTAAATGCCCTCCATCCTTCCATCTAAAATGTCAGTTTAAGCCTCTGCTGATAGGTTACCATAGTGTCATGACTATTTCAAGGGACATAAGTCTCATTTATGGGAGCAGTTGGTTGATTCGGGAGAGCTGTAATAATTTGGTAGTCATTATTTACAGTAAGTTTATTGTCATGACAAATTGACAAACCATGAATCAGGAATCTGTCTGTCTGTAGTCTGTAGGGTACTTGCATGAGTAGGCGAACATTCACATTTTTTGAAACCTGTAGGAGATTAAACCTGGAATGTAATTAAATCTGCTAAAGAAAAGGCTCCAGCAGGCTTGTATTTGGATTGTACTTCTAGTACAATATAGTATTGTTTTATCATTGTTTATGACATTATAATGTAGTCTAAATTTCATTAGTAATTCCACAGAATTCATCTTAGCAGTACAGCCATAACATTGGGATAGGATTGCTCTGACCCCATTCATGCTCAATGTGCATCATTTTGTTTTCAAACCAAGGTTAAGACCTGCTTTTGAATGTTTAATAAGTGATCTGCTTGGCTTAAAACAGCTGTTGTTTTCTTGTTGATTCCTTAGATTTCAGATCACCTCTGGAAAACATTTACAAACTTCTAGCTCTTGTGCGATCTAGGAAATGGTCACTCTGTTTCTTGGACCTTGGCTTTGTCCATGACAACACAAAATAATTTTACAAAACTTATAATAATAGAATCATTTCCATTGCTTGGCTTTGTTTAAAGAGATACCTCTGTTCAGCACTGTTTTTAAACGTTCGTGAGTTAAAGTAAGATCATATATGCATCCAAGCTTGTCTAAATATGTCATTAATGAATGATTGGATGACAGAGAGGGCATTAAGCATTCCATATAGCACCTCTAAACATTCATAGTGAGTTGTATTGAAGTTGTTTCTATTTATAACTCAGATTTTTACCTAAATTGTTAGAAAGTAGTGACTGTTTTGCACTGTTCCAAAGGTGAGGGCACCAGACCCAGTGGGCCACTATATCTTACTGTAAGTTAGTAAGAATGAACTGAAAATATAATGAATAAAAGACCCTCCTCCATCTTCTGCACAGTGTGAAGTCTTCTGTCATGATTGAACAAACAGATACAAGTGCAGGTTTCGGGTTTTATTAATCAAGTGTAGCAAGCAAACAAGAGAGATAGTCAAAATGTAAAGTATAAACTAGACAAAGCTAAATCAGTACATAAAGCACGGAATTATCAAAACACAATTCAAAGCAGGCAGAGAACAAAGGCTTTGGAATCATCAACACAATGTATTGCTGTTTCATTTTATTATTTAAAGAGAGTAGCACAATTACACATTAATGAGTTTCATTAGTAGTGAGGTTAGTAATGAGGACTATAAACTGAACTGGAGGTCATGTGATGAAGTTGAAGGCTAATGATCATGGGAGGTGTAGTCTGCAACTTCAGGGGTTGAGATGATTAAAGTTAATCTGGGGTAAATTCAGCTGATTGGACATGAAATAGAAAAGCACAACTCTGTCTATACAAAAGTTCATTAGCCATTAGGGCGGATTAATTGTGGGAAAAGACTGGGACAAGGCACAGAGCGGCAAAGCATTTCCCAACAAGGATTTCCCAATAAGTCTGTTTTTTGTATTATTAGATATAAAAAAAAAACAATAAGGTTATTTTAAAGTAAAGTTGTTGTTGTTGTTTTTTTAAGAAAGAAAATAGAAAAAGAAAAAAGAAAAAAAAAGTATATTATCTGACTCCCAAAAAGAAAAAGAAAAATGAGTGACCAAAAAAAAGAATATCAATAGGCATTAAAATTGCCAAATTTCAACCATAGTAGAGAAGGAAGACTGGATATGTGACTGTGTATGTGTGCATGTGAGGATATATCACAGGTGTAAATTGTGCATGTGGGTCGAAATGCTGAAATTATCATAACGGAAGAAAATGAGATCAGAACATTGAATGGCTCACACTGTTCCTTGGAAATGACAAAACCTCGGCTTCATCAAGTTATAAATTGACAGTGTGTGTGTGTGTGTGTGTGTGTGTGTGTGTGTGTCACAGAATAAAACAAAATACATGTATACTGAATAGGAAATAATAATTTACCCATCTTATTCAGTCTCTTTTTTTTCTCTCTCTCTTTCTACATTTCCAGATACGGGTGTCATCACCTCATCACTATGCTCTCCACGGCTCATTGTAGACATTGAATACCTTGGCCTGAACTTGACTAAATATCTTGTTTTCAATGCTGCTCCGTGGAAGCCCCTCAGAAGCCAATCAATCATTCAGATACTAGACTCAAAACTGAAATTTATGCTGATGCTTTTGCTTCCTCTGCCTTGAAGAAACACCTGAAATATAAATTAAGTTCTAAACCAAAAAAATCGCATTTTATTTGATGAATAATATACAGAATCAGTAGTAGTTCAGCATTTCAAGGAAAGTAAATTGACACGTTTTTCTGTTGCTCAATTATTTGTTTGGTTTCAGAAGTATTTAAATAATGGGACTATATTATTATTTCTATCTGCAATGCTCTGCAATGTTCACAAACATTCTTTTATTAAACTACAGTACACAGTGAGGGTTTGTTCATGCCTATAAATTACTGTAAGTTATAATGTGGCCTAAACCACATCACAGTGTCTGTGTGAGATCACTGAAGAATTGTATGTACTTTGAGGCACAAAATTACAGGAAAGCTTTTGGGTGAGACAGAATTCCTTTAACCTTATAGCTACTGTACAAGATAAAAGAAACAAATGTTGGACACCATACATGTCTCCTCTTATCAGTTGTGTTTGGGGGAAAAAAGGCTATTTTTATTTCTCAATTTTTTTCATCAAACTATTATTTTTCCGACTTTCACTCGTGAACCGAAGGATGTGAATTTAAATGGCCAGCTCTATGCTTGGACTGTACAATGTCTCGCTTTGGATAAAAGCATCTGCCACTGAACAAATGAAAGTGCATTAACCAAATCTCTCCAAACAAATATATTTGATCAATAAATGTCCCCGTTATGTAGATTTATGCAAGCTTTTCCTGTGTATTAGAGATCATCAGTCCTACCTCTCAGTCCATAGAAGTGTATGATGCATAATGCACTCTGCTCATAAATACAACTGAGTGCATTAAAGACGACTGCATTTTTGATGTGTCATTGGTAATCAGCATGTTGACACCAGGATGAGATCATTGTGATGACGCCGTAATTCTCGCAGCCGTAAATATGGAGATGAGCTGCCTGTAGCGCAATGATCTACATCAATATGCAAATGTGGTTCTTACAAAGCGACAGTAAAATAAATATGTTGACTGTTGGAGGTGACTAGAGGTTGACTGCTGTACCTCACAAATTAGAGATAGTGGAGTTAGCAGCCCTGGAGCTGTAAATATTTTCCTGTGTAAATGTTACTCTTTGGGTATAGGACTTTGCGACAGATCGGAAAATAAATCTATGAAATTGAATGCAAAAGTTGAGCTGGTTGTTGAGGCTTTTAGACTACAACTAAGAAAAGGGTAATCTATAGGTTAGAAACTTTGGACATATGATCCTATAAAGAAAACATACACTAAGCTGTCAAAACTATGTGGACACCTGATCATCACACCAATATGTACTTGTTGATCTACCCTTTCATGGGCATTAATGGTCTTGCTGGCTTAACTGCCTATACTCTTCTTACTGACTGTTTATTTAAAGATAATAGTGTGATTGTAATCATGTGATTTACATTTAGCAATCAAATAATTGAGGCTTGGGATAGGACTTTGGGGGTCAGGTTAAGGACTGGCGATCTCAACAGCTGCAGACATGAATGGGTTTTCTCTGGGTTTATCCCTATTTTTTGGGGCTCTTATAAAGGCAGGGTCGAAGACATACCTTGTGGGAACCCAATAAGGTTTTGAATCTTTCCTCAAAGAGTTTATATGCTGGTGTTCTTACATTGTCTAAGGGGGAGAAGGGAAATACATCGATTCCTCAGTGCATAAAGTAAAACTCGTCCTTTAGGTTGCAGAGGATTAAATATGTACTTGTTGAAGCTATCTCTTAACAGAGTTTTAGACCGGTGTTAGTTTGTCTTCCCGTGAACCAGTACCAGAATATATTTATTGCTGGTAACTTCAGAACACTTTTATAAAACACGCTGGATACGAGCATCTGCCGAATGTCATAAATGTAAGTGTAAAACTCTATTTCCCAGAATCCTCTGCTAAATAACAATTCACAAGTCATGATCACCTCATCTGTCACATGATCTGTTACCTCGTTCTCACGCCCAAGCTCTAATTGCACACACCTGCTCCCAGTCACTCTGTCACTACAAATACACACCCCAATAAAAACCTCAGCTTGGAAAATATTGTTCCTAGTGAATCGTCTAAGTGGAAACTATTCAGTTTTTCGACAGTATTTTTTAGTTGATGAAAAAAATATAAGCCTTGCTTATTATAGCCTGAGTGCCTGCACTTCAATTCAAAACCCCTAACAGTGGCTGATAAAGCAAAGACAAATATATCATTGGTACAAAGTAAGTCACAAAAGATTGAATAATAAAGACTTTTTAGAGACTGTTATTATTAAATACGTCTTACTCTGAGCTGCTACTGCATACGTTATTCATTACTGCTTTCATTAGCAATGCCTGTATTGTTAGCGAGCTTCTACACTTCATAAAATAGGTCCTATGGCCTTATTGGATTTCAGGAGAATGCTATATATTCTAGATTATGTTTTCAGACATGACTGTACAATTCCTAAACTAGTACAATATCGACTAACTATGGATGCACTATAACCATGACACGTCAGTATTTCTAGGTTGTCAAGTAAATGAAAAAAGCATCAACACTAATTAGCATTTTAATCCGAGACCCAACAGTTTTTAAACCTGCCCCTCAGTGCTAGTCATAATCCTGTGCTGAGAAATTGAATTAAGCCATCGGAGCTAGATAACACGGCTCAACATGACAGACCGAACTGGCTCACATGCTTCGCGCACGTTCCTCAGCCCCTGACGTCATCAGCACGTCCCGCCGTTTCTCCCCTGCGGAAGTGTAATCCTGTTAGAGCCAAGCGAGCAGGCGGCCATGTTGGAGCAGAGCAGCAGCGCTGAGGGAGTTTTATTCTGCTCTGTTCTGGAAATTAAATTTGATATCTGCATAATCCATAAATGCAAATGCAATTTTTTTTTCACTCCAAATGGGAACTGCTAAAGCCGTCTCTCTATTTATAATGGTTTGTGGGCATGATTAACAATATAACATTTCGCCAGATTTTCTCTCCGTTCTTTCTCTCAGTCTGTAAAAAAATGAAGAGAAAATCACAGTTCTGATGCTGTGGGGAGATTCTGACAGATCCCAAAAGGATTTCTTTTCCTTTTTTTTCACTCCACAACTCCTGAAGGCTGAGGTTAGCATGAGTATTTCACTGCAAACCTCTTTTTGATAGCACCTCTAACTTTTAAAAAATTTATTATTTGACTTGGCATGCAGTTTTAAGTAAATCCTATTTTACTCACATAATATAATAGAGCAATATTTGGTAATTCAACCACTTAACCGCAGAACTAACCAGTTTAGCTAACATAAATACTACCTTTCCAGCAGTATCAATCAGATTTTTAGCTATTCAAGTTCGTGTCAAGTTCTATAAGGTTAGCTTTAGTCAGTGTAGTCATGTTTTCTAGCATGCTAGCTAATATTATATAATAGTTAACTTGGTTAAAAATATTGTACATATTTAAGCACATAACACATTTGGTAAACCCCTAGAAACAGTGATACAAGTGTGTGTGTGTGTGTGTGTGTGTGTGTGTGTGTGTGTGTGTGTGTG
>JAAIIK010000060.1:1639972-1655319 GCA_014706435.1 Silurus glanis | reverse complement strand
TCTCTCTCTCTCTCTCTCTCTCTCTCTCTCTCTCTCTCTCTCTCTCCATGTTTCTCTTTATCTAAAACTGTTGACAGATGGAAATCATCACAGAGCAAACTGAATGACCTTTGACCTGGGAGGAAATCCTAATACACCTTTACAGGTTTCCTGGGCTGATGAGAACATCCTCACTCTGTGTGTGTGTCCATGTGTGGGTTTGGTTGGAATTTAAGGAGTCCTTTCTCTGCCTGCCTTCAGGCGCTCTCTTTTAGAATATAGCCTTTGAAAATGCATATGACCTTTAGAGTGACCTTTCACTTCCTGACCTTTAAGGTTATTTAGCCATGGAAGCCAGGGCAGGTGAGTACAGGTGTCTCAGTTCATCAAGGAGAATACTGGGGTTTGTTTTTCATCATATGATTACCTGGGATCAAAGAGCTTCATTTAAAGGAAACACACACACACACACACACACACATGTCTAAATTCTAAATCTGCATGTATTATGTGCTTTTTTTATGTGCAAAGCAACCAATGCATAAAAAATTATAATTTATTATTTTTATTATTATTATTATTATTATTATTATTATTATTATCATCATTGTTGTTGCGGTGTTATTGTTATTGTTATTATTATTATAAGTTGACAATTCTTTATTTATTATTTAAGTTAGATTTATTTTTTCCAAAATATTTAATTATTTGTTTTTTTTTTCTTTTTTTTTTCTTTTTAAAGAGAAAATATTATTAGTGCTATTATGCTATTTTACTCCAATTCCCACTGCACAATGTCCGATAGAACTCTGCCAAATAAGCACTTAAAAAATTTAATTTCTATTGATACCATGTTGTGAACTTAGTATAAAATTAATGCTGATTCCTTTATTTTACTGCTTACTATGGGAAGTGTTTTATGCTGAGCAACATGTGCTCTTTGAGCTTTATTTAAACCTACTTGTATTAGTGTTTAATGGGGCTCCGATTTTTGTCTTTAAGTTACAAAGTGTGACATAAACTGCTGTAGGCACAGCAAATAAATTTGCAACAGACTGCGTCACCGCTGATGCCAAAAAAAAAAAGAAGAGGAAATTGAGCTGCTAAATAAGAGAATGTTAGAGACGAACAGATGAACAGTCACAAGGAAAAATGTGGAAAGAAAGTAATACAGACATGTTGGAGTGGAACCCTTAATTACTGTCTAATCTTCCTTCTTTAAGGATGAAGACACTGTTCATTCATAAAATACTGAAAAATGAACAATAAAATATATTAAAGAAGAACAGCGCAGATTTTTGATGTTGGTGCAAGTGCAAGACTTTTATTTGTATTTCATCTATATACACATACAGGGAACCATGAAATATTGTGTCTCCATGACCAAGATCTAACATGCAAGATACAGCTTATTAATGTAAGCTGTATTAATGCATTTTACATTTATATCTAAAAGTAACATTTCTGCTTTGTGACCATGTCAATTGTTCGAGGTGCTAGAGACATATAATTGATTTTAGTTGAAATTAATTTAATTGAAATGAGTAAACAAAACTATAAAACTGAAATCAGTATGTGGTTAAAACTGCAAAGTCAGTTTTTTAGCAATTCAACCTTGCATATAAGATAAGATAAGATAAGATAAGATAAGATAAGATAAGATAAGATAAGATAGCTTTATTCGTCCAACAGTGGGGAAAGTTCTCTGTTACAGCAGCAAAGATAAAGAAATGTGCAAATATATAAAACGAAGTAGAAACATAATACAGTATATACAACACAATGTATAAATACAAAATAAGAAAAGAGACCACAAATAGTTACGTTATCAAACATATTGCACATGGGTAATATTGCACGGTTTTAAATTATTGTTATTGCACATGTATTGCATAAAAAACTTTCTTATTGTTATTATTGCAGAATTAAACACAATAACAGTGTATATTTTGGTGACTGGTTCACTGGGAGCAGCTCTGATTGTAAAGTCTAATAGCAGCAGGGAGAAAAGACCGCCTGTATCGCTCCTTCAGACACTTGGACTTATGAATTGAAAAAAAAATTAATGTTTGATAGAATTAAATGACCTGAGTTAAATTGCTAAAACAAAAAAAAAAAAACAAAAAAAAAAATTGTAATGTTGGGAAAGATTGCTTGTCAGCTAAGCATTAGTTTCAAGATTGAGTTAAAGTAACATTTGTAGTGACATTGAAAGTTTTTATACATTTTTTATATATTTTTTTTAATATTTGAAAGTTTGTTCTTAACAAATGATTTAGTATGAATGCTATTTACTAAATAAGAACAAGCATATACTGTGACCAAAAAACTATTTGTTTTGTGACAAATAATAACATAAGGACAATACTTGGAAAACACTTTATTAATCCTAACAAACATACATTTCACAGACTTGTATATTGTGCACAACATACTGTATGCCTCAAGGATTTCTTCTTTGCTTTTTTAGTCTTTTCCTGTTACTTTCATTCATTGATAATCAGTCATATTCCCACTGATGAGACAGAGTTGTTTTCTTTAGTTGGCCGTACAATTCAAATGCATGACGTGTTAAAGATAACATGTCCAAGCTTAACATAACAAACTCAGATATCTTAAGACATTCACCCACACACACATTCTCTGTCTTTCTGCTTTGACCCATCGAAGTCAATATTTCAAAGAACATTCTGCTTGTCAGTGACAAACCGAAACACTGCCGTGTAGTTCCTCGAAGATGAAAAGAGGAGTGAAAGATGAGCAGCATCGTGAGATCATCAGAATTGCATTGCACCTTCGAAAAACAGTATTCATTTGTATGATCTTTTCATTCAAACAGATTCAGAAGTGATGCAGAATCCAGATACATACAAATGCTGACAGAAACTCTCTATTAGGTATATTAACAATAAAACATATAATTTTTTTTTTTTTAGGAACGATTTGATTATATGTTCTCAAGGGACAATATTCTAGAAATTAAAATTGGATATACTTTAGAGTAGTCAATGTGCAGCTTGCATAGCACAGTCTTCTAAAAATAACTCAACATACAGATATTATTGTCTAAGTAACTTGCAACAAAAGTGAGTACACCCTAAGTGAACATGTCAAAACTGTGTCCAAAGTGTCAATATTTTGTGTAAGCACCACTGTTATCCAGCACTGGCTTAATCCTCCTGGGCATGAATTCACCAGAGCTGCACAGGTTGTTGCTGGGATCCTCTTCCACACCTCCATAATGACATCACAGAGCTGCTGGATGTTAGACACATGGCGCTTAACCACCATTCACTTGGGGATGCCCCACATGTGATCAATAGGGTTCAGGTCTGGAGACATACTTGGCCACCCCATCACCTTCAGCAAGGCAGTTGTCATGGCGGTGTGTTTGGCGTCATTATTATGTTGGAAAACTGTCATTCGTCCCATTTTCTGAAGGAAGGGCATCATGTTCTGCTTCACAATGTCACAGTACATGTTGGAATCCATGTTTCCCTCAATGAACCGCAGCTCCACAATACCAGCAGAACTCATGCAGCCCCAGACCATGATTCAACCACCACCATGCTTGGCTGTAATCAAGACACAATTTTCTTGGTCCTCCTCACCAGGGTGTCACCACACATGCTGGACACCATCTGAGCCAAACAAGTTTATCTTAGTCTCATCAGACCACAGGATATAGTTCCTGTAATTAATGCTCTTAGACAGGTTGTCTTCAGCAAACTGTTTGTGGGCTTTCTTTTTAGCCAGCTTCAGAAAAGGCTTCTTTCTGGGACGATAGCCATTCAAACCACCTTGTAGCAGTGTGTGGCATATGTATTGAGCACTGATAAGCAGACCTTCTGCTTCTGCAACCTCTAAAGCAATGCTGGCAGCATTCATGCATCTGTTTTTTTGAAGCCAGTTTCGCAACCTGACCCACAGCACGAGGACACAACTTCTTTGATGGACCCTAGCGAGGTCTGTTCCGAGTGGAACTTGTCTTGGAAAACCTCTGTATGACCCTGGCCACTGTACTGTAACTCAGTTTCAGGGTGTTACTAATCTTCTTATAGATTAGGTCAACTTTGTGAAGACCAACAATTCTAATTCTCAAATCCTCAGAGAGTCTTTACCATGAGGTGCCATGTTGAACATCCCGTGGACAATATGAGAGAATTGTACTCAAAGCACCAAATTTGAATTGCTCTAATACAAGATACACACATTTGTATGGTCCTTTTAAGCAGACAAAAACATGAACATGATGAATAGGACATGTGGGACTACAATGGCATCTGAACTTCTCATTAAGCATTATTAAGCTTATAATTATGTTCCATGCCATGTGAACCCAGATAATTAATTGATTAATTGATTAATCCAAATATTATTTACATAATTTCATTACTCTCCCTTATTTTTATATAAACCTTTTTTTGCCACACTAGGATATTTTACTTTGTTATTTCAATAATAAAATTATTGTTATTATCACAATTAATTTCAATCACCTCTGAATGAACATTAAGTTTTCACTGGTCATCTCCGTCTCATTATTCTAGCTCATAAAAACAGTCTACACAAACATGGTGAGTAATTAGAGTGTGGGTTTGTGAATCGTCCTTGATATCACTGAACGGTGAGACACTGTGAAAGCACTGTGTTGAACACAAACAGGCTATGTGATGAAGTCTTCAGTACTGCTTGCTTTTACACCCTGGGCCCTTTAATCATCAACACCTCATAGTCATCCAAATAAAAGGATTGGAGGAGGACTGTCAGATTTAGATCATCATTTGGGACATGGCCTGTTCATGAAATTAAGCAATACATTTTTTGTAGGCTTTTTTTAAACATTAAATCAATATGGTTTAATGATTAATTGCAAAAGTGACTTCCTGAATGGTTTCTAGGTGAAAATAGGAAAGTGGGTTTTTTTTTTGGGATTCCTATTCGAATAAAAAATAATTTAAGGATACTATAAGAATTCAAAAAAACATCTAATACATTTTCTTAAGGCCCTTTTGATTTGCAGACTGGACCTGAGGAATTATTGCAATATGTCTGGTTAAATGATTGGAGATCTGTTAAGGATCAAAATATCTGATCATATTTTACAAGGCAAATGAAAACCTTTGAACTGGAATATTTTACAGTTGATGATTTAACATACGTTATTGTGAATGAAGGACCATCTGTGATATATAAAACACTGAGTTTCTTTGTTTTCTTCATCTCAACTGTGGATGTGATTATGCACCAGACTGGGGTAGATTTGTAAATGCTGACCAAAATATTAATAAACAATTGAACAGTTGAAATGTTATTATAATAATGACATTTTGTTATTGTGTATTAAAAACATTCTAAAACCAGTATTTTCAGTTATGTATTAAAATGCTAGGTGACGCACGCACACACACACACACACACACACACACGCACACACACACGCACACACACACGCACACACACACACACACACACACACACACACACACACACACACACACAAAGTGGGTGGGGGGGAGTATATATGTACCTTAGGGTCAAAACCTCTGCTGTTTCCTGCTGATAGCTGATCACAGCTCAGTGTTAAAGGTCATGTGTGTGCCTCTCTTTCCTCTCCACATGCATACTCCTTAAATAATGGGCCTGAAATCCATTTGCACTTTTGAAGTAAAGTTAGGAGGAAAGGAGTGATTACACCAGTGGGTAACACTCACTACAGGTAATGATATATCTTTCTCATTACACTACCTTCGACTCCTCCAGATGAGACATGGATACAGTACTCATGGTAGTTAAATTTGCCTCAGCATTTCCATTTATGGGAATTTAGGGGATTACTGTCGAGAGAAGAAGAAAGAAGAAAAAAGACCCTGGCAGAGGCTTTTGTTGTAATATTCAGCAGGCTAACTGTGTGATAAGGTTTTTCAGCAGTTCCTCTAATCTTTACTGAGAAATCAGTGAAAGGATACAATCTATTCTATTCAATCCAACGAGGCAACTGCAAATAGTTTTTTTTATCTGAAACTTCACAGAAGGAAAATATATAACACACAATTCTTTGTTTTAAAGTAAACAGCACAGAAAACCTTTAACTGACCATTTATAGAACCTGTAGTTTACATATAGGCTACAGGGTAATATTCCATTTACAGCCTATGGATACTGGACTGAAAATCTACTTGCAGTAGCTTAATCCATTAGAAAGTTTATGGCCACCGATCTGGCATTACATTATGACCACCTGCCTAATGTGTTGGTCCCCCTCCTGCTGTAAAAACAGCCCTGACCTGTTTAGCATTAACAGCATTAACTTCTTCAGTAATTGTTGGATCTGACCACACGGGCCAGCTTTCGCTCCCCACGTGCATCGGTGAGCTTTGGCCACCCTTGACCCTGTCGCCGGTTCACCACTGTTCCTTCCTTGCACCACTTTTGATAGATCAAGAAGAAGTCAAGAAGTCAAGAAGCTTTGATTGTCATTTCAACTATATATAGCTAACGCAGTTCACAGTGAAATGAAACAGCGTTTCTCCTGAACCCTGGTGCTACATAAAACAACATAGAGCTACATAACAGAAAACACAGGTCTAAGGACTAGTAAGTGTCCTCGCCACCTGGTGCAAACAGTGCAAAGACAACACAAGACAATGTAAGACAAATACACAAAGCACAAAATAGTGTCATCAGTAAACCTGTTGTATATTGCACACTGCGCTGTGTAAAAGACTACAGGAGTGAACATTGTAATTAAACAAAAATGTAAACAAAATGTTGTGCAGAAGAGCAATAGCAGCAGTTAAAAAAAGATGTGAAAAACAGCATGTAAACAGTTTGTAGTAATGTAGGTGATGTAATATGAGTGGTGCTGAAGACATGGATGTGTGAAGTGAGTACAATTGTGTGTTTGAGTCTGGGTTGTACAGATCAGTCACACACTTGTGTGTGTGCGTGAGTTTCAGTTCAGTTCTCTGTTGAGAAGCCTAATGGCTTGAGGAGAGAAACTGTTGCACAGTCTGAAGGTGACTGCCCGAATGCTTCGGGACCACGTTCCTGATGGCAGGAGGGTGAAGAGTGTTTGTTGGGTGTGTGGGGTTGTTCACAAAGCTGTTGGCTTTGCGGATGCAGTGTGTGGTGTAAATGTCCATGATAGAGGGGAGAGAGACTCCGATGATCTTCTCAGCTGTCCTCACTATCCTCTGTAGGTCCTTGCGATCCGAGACGGTGCAGTTCCCAAACCAGGCAGTGATGCAGTCACTCTCAATGGTCCCTCTGTAAAACATGGTCAGGATGGGGGAGGGAGATGAGCTTTCCTCAGCCTTCTTAGGAAGCAGAGACGCTGCTGGGCTTTCTTGGTGATGGAGCTGGTGTTGAGTGAACAGGTGAGATTATCCGCCAAATGAACACCAAGGAATTTGGTGCTCTTGACAATCTCCATCGATCCACCGATGTTTAGTGGAGAATGGTCGCTCTGTGCTCTCCTGAAGTCAACAACCATCTCTTTCATTTTGTCAACGTTCAGAGACAGGTTGTTCGCGCCACACCAGGCTGTTAACCGTTGCACCTCCTTTCTGTATGCTGAATCATCATTCTTGCTGATGAAACCCACCATGGTCGTGTCATCGGCAAACTTGATGATGTGATTCGACCTGTGCATTGCTACACAGTTGTAAGTCAGCAGAGTGAACAGCAGTGTACTGAGCACACAGCCCTGAGGTGCCCCAGTGCTCAGTGTGGTGGTGCTGGAGATGCTGTTTCCGATCCGGACTGACTTCCCAGTCAGGAAGTCCAGGATCCATTTACATAGGGAGGTGTTCACACCCATTAGGCTCAGCTTCTTAATCAGGTACTGAGGGATGATTGTGTTGAATGCTAAGCTGAAGTCTATGAACAGCTTTCGTACATATGAGTCCTTGTTGTCCAGGTGGGTGATGGCCAGATGAAGGGTCGTGGAGATGGCATCGTCTGGGGAGCAGTTTGGATGATACGTGCACTTCATGGGGTCCAGTGAGTAGCTGGGTCTTGATGTGCCCTAATGGCGAGCCTCTCGATGGGTGTGAGCACGACTGGACGATAGTCATCGAGGCAGGAGACAGTAGACTTCTTCGGCACGGGAACGATGGTCGTCGTCTTGAGGCACGTAGGAACAATATCGCTGCTCAGGGAGATGTTGAAGATGTCAGTGAATACATTCACTAGCTGTTCTGCACATTCCCTGAGCACTGTGCCAGGAATGTTGTCTGATCCAGCAGACTTTCGTGGGTTAACTCTGCAAAGAGTTTTCCTCACTTCAGCAGTGTTTAGACAGCGCACCTGGTCACTGGGAGGAGGGGTGGTCTTCCTCACCACCATGTTGTTCTGCACCTCGAACCAGGCGTAGAAGTTGTTCAGCGCATCTGGGAGGGAGGCGTCATGGTCACAAGCAGGTGAGGTTGTCTTGTAGTTCTTGATCACCTGGATGCCCTGCCACATGCGCCGCGTGTCTCCGCTGTCCTGGAAGTGGCCGTAGATTCTCTTACCTTCTCTTGTGTGCACTTCGATTCTCTGATGACACAGGACAGTTTGGCCCCTGCTGTATTTAAGGCCCTCTTGATTTTAGCAGCACACGCACCTTGCCGGTCATCCACAGCTTCTGGTTGAAGCGTGTAGTGATGGTCTTGGAGGTGGTCACGTCATCAATGCAGTTGCCGATGTAGCTAGTCACTGTTGACGTGTACTCCTCCAAGCAGATGAAATTGCCGTTGGTTGCAGCTTCCCTGAACATGTCCCAGTCAGTGCATTCAAAGCAGTCCTGGAGAGCAAACATGGATCCTGCTTTCGAGCTGGTCTTGAACACCTGCTGAGTGGTCTGTATGCTGGGATCAGCATAACAGAGATGTGGTCTGAGTACCAGAGGTGGGGGCGGGGCTTCGCCCGGTATGCGCGCTGGATGTTTGCGTAAACAACATCCAGCATGTTTTCTCCTCTGGTTGCAAAAGTCCACATTCTGGTGAAATCTAGGGAGCACAGTCCTGAGATTTGCATGGTTGAAAACTCCGGCGACAATAAACAATCCGTCAGGGTGTGTGTTTTTTTAGTTCGCTAATGGTCCCGTAAAGTACGCTGAGCGCTTCCTTAGCATTAGCGCTAGGTGGAATGTACACTCCGAGCACAATAGCGGTGGTGAATTCCCGGGGTCAATAAAAAGGTCTACATCTCACAACCATAAACTCCAACAGTGATGAGCAGTAGGGGGAAACTCAGACCATTCCGTGTTGATGTAAACACACAGACCGCCACCCCAAGTCTTACCGCACAGAGCTGCATTTCTGTCGGCACGAAACACGACTAGCTCGTCCAGCTGAATGGCAGCGTCCGGAACTGTGTCGCTCAGCCATGTCTCAGTGAACACAAAGACGCAGCAGTGTCTGTACTCATGCCGAGTTGTTTGTTGAAGTCCAATTTATTGTCCAGGGAGCAAGACATTTGCCAGCAGGAGAGATGGTAGAGCAGGCTGGCTAGGGTTAGCTTTAAGCCTAGCACTAGCCCCCGCTTGCTTTCCACGCTTCTGCTTCCTCACATAGCGGTTTCGATTCCCCCTCCTCCATCCGCCCGCCGCAGGCGATGCCGAGGTCCGGAAGCCTGGTTCTCAAAGCACGCCGAGGTCGCGTAGCTTCTGCCGCAGATCATCGTTTATTGTGTTGTTGGGGTTGTTTCTGAGTTCCTGGAGTGTTCGGCGGTGGTACACAGGGACACCGGTTGCTCCAATGTCCATATGTTGCGTAAGGCAGGCTACAAAGTGAGAGTACCACCATTTTGGATCCGGAGTGGCCGCTGCGAGCTACTGCCATGCCGCCATCTTGGATCCAATACAGATACTGACCACCGCAGACTGGAAAAACACCATACAAGAGCTGCAGTTTTGGAGATGCTCTGACTTGGTTGTCATCAAAATTTGGCTATTGTCAAACTCACTCAAATCCTTATGCTTGCCCATTTTTCCTGCTTCTAACACATCAGCTTCGAGGACAACATGTTCACGTTCACCTAATAATTCCCACTCAATAACAGGTGCCATGATGAAGAGATAATCAGTGTTTTGCACTTCACCGGTCATAATGTTATAATGTCAGTGTAGTGTATAATGTGTATAATGTTATGTCTGATCGGTATATGCAACCATCTTCACGATGCTAAAAAACGCTAAATCCTAAATAAATGTGTTTGTTGTTAAAAAAAAGTGTCACATTCTGTAATAGACCCATTTCATTTAAACCTACAGCATGTTCACAAAGTAGTTGAAATGATCTACCTCTGATTTTACTTATAATACAACTCATTAATGTACCTGAGATAAATTATTTCATCATACGTAACATGGTCAGGGTCATGGTGAATCTGGAGCGCATTCATGGAACACTGGGTGCAATGTGTAAGAATTCTCCCCCTGATGGGTATCCAGTACATTACATACCTATTATAGCCTAAGATTTGTGGACAACCATAATTGTTCCTTCCCCCAAACTGTTGCCACAATATTGGAAGAACACAAATATATAAATGCCTTTGTTTGCTGGAGCATTACAATTTACTTTCATTGGGGCTAAGAGGTTCAAACCCATTAAAGAAAGACAATGCCTCCGTTCATAAAGCAAGCTCCATGAAAGCATAGTTGAAGAACTTGAATGTTCTGCACAAAGCCCTAACTTCAATCCCACTGAGCACTGGAGCACTGGAATGAACTGGAACACTGACTGCACCCCAGACCTCTTCACCCGACATCAGTACTTAATTTTACAAATGCTTTTGTGGCTAAAAAAACATAAATCCCCCAAATCACTCAAAAAAATCCAGTGTAATGCCTTCTCAGAAGAATAGAGGTTATTATAATAGCAAACACTCCAGTGTTCTGTATTGTTAAAAGATTTATAATCACACTCTTGATGTCACCCAAATGAGGATGGGCTCCCCTTTTGAGTCTGGTTCCTCTCAAGGTTTCTTCCTCATGTCATCTAAGGGAGTTTTTCCTTGCCACAGTCACCCAGGCTGCTTATCATGGAAAAAATACACATCATTCACCTTAACTCTTAAAATTCTGTAAAGCTGCTTTGAGACAATGTCTATTGTGAAAAGCGCTATAGAAATAAACTTGACTTGACTTGACTTGACAAAGTGTAACTAATCTAAAACGGTTGTTCAACAAGTGCTTAAAGATGTGATAGTCAGGTGTCCACCATCTGGTTATATAGCGTATTAAGACATTTGCTGTGTTTTTGGGTAGTGGCAGGAAACTGTAGAATCCAAAGTAAAAATCCTGTGATCCAACAAAAGCAGGATACAAAAAGTACATTTTATATAAAAGTACAAATAGTCTACTTTTAAATAACCACTTCATTGACGAGAATCTGAACAGACCGTAAAGGATTTATAAGCTATCTTTTTTTGGACTATAACCTGCAATCTTGCAGCTGCTGTTAGTTTTAAAACATAATGGCCATCTATTACCATTTTTGCATTACGCTAATTGGAGTGTGCTAGTGTTTTTATAGTAGTCATTCTGTTCCAATGAATATTCCCTATTTGTTCATGTCTTTTTGCTCATTTTCAAATTGTAGTTTACAGCACCTGGAAATATTACCGTAATATAATGACGTCTTCATTATAAATAATTACATTGGGTTTTTTTTTTTTTCAGGCCAGAGAACAAAGTTAACTGTATATCAACTTTGCTTTGCTCCTTTTCTCACTATCTCACTATCCAGAGCACATAGTTCTTGCAATCTCTGGAACAAAAACAAAGTGATATAAAGTGTCAGAAAATCTAAAAGTTATAAAATGTCATTGATTTTATAAATTGCTTAAATGACATATATTGTGAAGTAAAATTAAATTTTTATTTAAATAAAAGTATACTAGTTTAAAGATAATCAAATTATTTCCTAACTGTCACATAAATCACCAACACAGTCTTCCACGAGTCATTTTTATGAATCCATTGTGTATAAACAGAACAGAATACAGAAAATCAGATTTAGAGTTCTCTATGATTATCTCTATGATTTATTTATGATGTCTGGTGACCTTTCATCCCCATTCCCAAAACAAGAGACACAATAAAGCCACACACCTTGGATTTTTCACTATATATACTATATTACTGAGCAGCAGGATTTAATTTCAGTGCAAGCTATAGAAGAAGTGGTTTGGGTGGAATGTCAGGGTGTGGGAATAGGGATGAGTTGCTGTGCAATTTGTCTCCAATTCACCAAGTTCAATTCACTGCACACCCCCACAAGTACATACAGAGGATCTGGATCGCATTGGACATGCAGATGATTGTGCTGAGTGAAACCAGTGGGGGAGAGATGAAGATCAGAGAAACAACAAGAGATCCATCCATTCCTCCTCCACCTTTTGCACATCTGCCAGGATTTGGTTCTTAAGAAAGCTATTGAAAGAGGGAGTGAATCACTATGCACAAAAAAACCAAATTGTTTCAAGATTGTTCCACTTAAAAAGTCTTGCTCTTGTACTTGGTTCAAGTCCAGGTTGTTTTTATGCAGACTGTCTGATGCGGTTTCAATGTTTACTTAATGTTCCAGTGACACACAACGCAGCCATGCACTCATTCAACCGCTTTGCCAGTAAAAGTGACCACGCTGGCCTCATGATGTCGCCTCTGTACGATCGACTAATGACCCCCTGCTATATCGACTCTGGAACGCTCTGGAATCTATTAAGCGCTTGCCACAATCTAACGCTTCATTTATGTGAAAATGATTAATGACAGACAGAGTTAGTACACGGAGAGAGAGAGAGAGAGGAAAAAGAAGGAAGCTTGGTTTACAGGAATGCTAAAAACAGCTTTATGATAAGATGCTAAAAGTTGAAGGGTGATTTAATAATCAGTCATGAGTGTGGGATCTGTAACTGTGCTAGAAACCCAAAGTGACTCAATGTCTATTTAGACCTATTTTATAGTTCCTGTCCCAAGAGGTATATTAGGTCATATAGGAAGCTTACTCACCAGAGTTTAACAATAAGAGTGACAGTAATTTTCTTATTTTCCTTCCAATTGTCAAAAAGTAGATGCTTCTACAGTATAATGTCTAGACATTTATTCTGTAATAGCATAGGTTTATGTTGTGTATAGCCTGTTTGGCTAATGTCACACAGGTCATGCTTACTAGACGTTAAATCAATTCACTTTCACTAAAATAACAGAAGAAGAGGATTTCATTTCAATCTATAGGATAAGTGGCTGGGGGGAAGAATATGGGAATAGGGATGAGTTTCTGTGCACTAGGGAAAAAAATATATCTGTCCGTAGCGCATAAGAGCCAGAGGCGCGTGGTTATAATTGTAGAGTCTGTTTATTTAGGCTGTTCGACAAACCTTACTCAAGGCCCACAATAGGGGTCAGATCCTAGGCAGGCACCATAAACCAAGGCAAATCCATGAGGATAATCCAAAGAGACAGGCAGAGGTCAAAACCAGAAAACATTAGAAATTCAGAACAAGAGAAACAACAAATCAAGAAAGATAACAAGAAACTAGGAAACAAGAAGCATATGAAGCTTTGAAACAATGAACCTATGGAACAGATGGTTGAGATGGAATGTTGGGATGAGGGGAAACGGGAAAAATGATAAAAGTGGATTATAAAAGGCGATGAGAACATGGAAAACTTGCACATCAATCAGTATAAAAAAACAAAACCGCTAATTTAGGACACTAAGAGATAAGGAAAAATGGAAGTCAGGAAACAAGAAAACTAGAAGACAAGGACAATTGAAACATTAAAACTATTAGTATAGGTCAATGGGAACCTTGAAAACATGAAAACTAGAAAATTAGGTCATTGGGAAACTAGGAAATAATTAAGTAAGAAAGGAGAGGAAGATATGCAAATTTCCAGACCAAACCCAGAAAACTTGTATCTAGGGAACAAGGTGTTGTGAAGAATGGAAAACCAGGAAACATGAATACAGAGCATAAAACTGAAAGCATGGAATCTAGGAAGCAATCTTACTGTTACAGTCGCTGAGTCAGTACACTGTATTTACTCATGGAAAGTTGGGGGGTTTTTGCTAAAAGGCTAGGAAATAAAACCTCCTGCCTTTTAAAGCGTCTCTGTTTTAATACTGATCTAAATGATAAAGACTTCAGCAGTTCTTCTTATCTCAGCTCAGATCAGGCAGTAGCGGATACAATCAGGACCTCTCAGTATGAAGTCCACAGTTGTGTATCAATATGCCCATATGTGATCGCTTTCCTATTCTTCTCTCTAAGACCACACTCCATAGTGTTGCAAGAGTTTCCACAATTACAGACAGGGAGGGCATGTTTTACGCTTTGTTTTTACATGCAGTCTTTCACAATCCTAGAGCTAAGTCAGAAGGAATGGCTATATCTGCATTTCAAAGACATCCTCAGGGGGACGGCCTGATGAAGTCCAGGTGGCTACAGTAGGGCTGTGTCCATGACTTCAGTAAACATACCCTGCTTCTTCTGCTCTCTGCTGTTTTTCTTTTCCATCCTTAATGTCTTTCTTTCTGGCTCTTATTCAGATCTTCATCAACAGCTCAGCAGTAATCATTGTTGATCATGACCTCATCGTGTGTCCTCTAACTCTTTGAACTACAAGCATTTCAATGGAGTGTTTCTCAAATTTTTTTTTTTTTTTTTTTTTTTCTGACTTTTCAAGTCTGTTGTAGCTAAATTCCTATGCTGCTGCATTATCGTTGCCTCCAAATGCCCAGCGGTGTTTTTGATTGTTTTGGATGCCTTGTTGTGACATTATACTGTATACAATACTACTAGGTTGCATTCCTGTTGGCTAGAGGAACCAAAACAAAGATGTCAATGAAAGGATTTAGCTCAGCCAAGCATATGTTGAAGAGTAAGCCAAGACAATACAAATGATTTGTCTACGTTTCTGAAATCGAATACATTTTATAAGATGCTTTATGGCAAACTATCAATTTTTAAGTATAAACTTTTACAATAATTTAGTATGCTAGAATCTGCAGTTGCATGAACAAGCAGGGACATTTATAACTAGGTTAAATCTGATTCTAAATGGTTAACTAACAAGAGGCATGATATTTTTGCTATTTTGGGTATTGCTATCATTATGTTTTTTGGCTGGGTTTTGCTTCTGATGCGCACAGTTCTATTTACTCTCTGATATCCATGGCCTCATTTAAACTTTACTGAAACTAATAAAGTAATATAATAAAACCACCCCAAAGGGAAAATAGAAAGGTCCAGTCTGCAAAAACGTGTCCAAAACAGCATTGGAATTGAGTTACAAAACTCAAAATCTGAAATGGAATGTTGTGCGTGTGTGTGTGTGTGTGTGTGTGTGTGTGTGTGTGTGTGTGTGTGTG
>JAAIIK010000060.1:1597546-1611751 GCA_014706435.1 Silurus glanis | reverse complement strand
ACACACACACACACACACACACACACACACACACACACACACACACACATTTTTAAATGAAATTTCCCTTGTGTTGCTTGAGGTACAAAACAGCTCTGAAACATCACTGATGCAAGCCAAGAGTGTAAAACACGCATATATAACAAATATTTACATATATAATTATAAAAACATTTGACTTTAGTTTTAGTTCTTTTTATTATGCATCATTTTTCTGAGTCTTACCAAAAATCAGCGTGTGTCTAAAATGTCCAAGTAGTAATTTTGCTAATTTCAGGTATTTGCATAAATATGCCTACATATAGCAAACAGAAAGATATATGTGATTTGGCCTGTGTGCCACAGTAAGGCTGAAAAATATTTCTATATAAAAGAAAGGCTGAATATCCTCAGGAAAAAAAAAACACCCCAAAAGAAAGGTTTGTGATTAAATTCTGACTGGCATTACTTTGGATGATAAAACATGTCTGAGATATAAGCAGACAAATACAGCTAGGATTAAAAAAGGTGAATGAACTAATCAAATCAGGGTGGAAAATAGAGTGCAGGTGTAAAAGAGTGAAAATTAGGAGCTTTACAGTATTTAAATCTGGGATATTATTCAATTTTGTTATCAGTAGTAGCATTAATAATAATAATAATAATAATAATAATAATAATAATAATAATAATAAAAACGCAATCTAAATAATTGGGTAAGCCAGCTAAGTTAGTGGTATGACTGGAAATGTCTAATCTTCTCTGAGAAGCTTGCCTGTGAGGTGACAGTGTGCAGTCGATGGCTGGTCTCTTGGTCTGAGGGATGGAGTAGAGCGGGTACCGGTCCCCATGGCGAATCATCACCTGCACAAACAGCAGCTTGTAGTCTGCCAGGCTGTGACCTACAAACAAGAAACAAACACAAGTTTGAGTCTGTGCTTATTATCCTGTCTGAACTCATAAATTCATTCCTATAAATTTAGGTTGTGTGTGCAGGGGTGTATAACCCACCCTCACGTGTGTGTTCTGTGCGATTAGGCAAGTTGCAGTATCGGTAAGCATCACTGATCGGGTCAAGCTCTGGTGGCTCTGTATGAACCGCAGCATTTACTCTCTTCCTGTTTTTGCCGAGAGTCCCATCTTCTGTCAACGGACTGGTTGGCATCGGTTGCACTGATAGAGAAAAGAGAAAGCAAGAACAAGAGAGAAAAGAGTTTCATTTTCAATCTGTAGCACTCATCCAGAAAAACAGAACACCTAGATTCAGTCTGACTAAAGTCTCAGTGTACTGAGCTAACATTGCAGCTTTGTGTGAAGAACGCGTCAGCATACCACTCATTTCTCACACACCCATTATAAACCCATGCCTTCTTTTTTTAAACGAGTGTAACCTTCTATCCAAGACCGGTCTTTTTCAAAAGATGTTGTGTTGCAACTTTGCATAGTGAATTTCCACTTGAAATTGGGAGATACACTATGCGTACATATTAATTATACACTATGTTCTTTGAACCAAAACGTTAATCAATGAAGGCATGCTGTGTGAAGTAGCTCATTTCTAAAATGAAACATATGATTATTTATTTGCTCTTTAACATATTCCACCAAACCCATTAACTTTCCAGCCAAATCCATGCCCTCGTTGTAGGTGATCGAGTCACCAGTTACTTGTCACTAATTTGAATAAAAATCTGAAAGTCCTTAGAGGATCTGGCATCATTTTAACAACAGTGTCTTGTTAGAATTATAGCCATTAGCAAAATAAATGGCATGCTGCCATCAGAAACTGGTCACCTGCTGCTTGCTGTATGATTTAAATTTATAATTTAAATACAAATTTAATAAAATATCGGCTGTATGGAAAAACCCATACTGATAGTTTTTCCGGGTTGCTTTACACAGTAGGAGAGTGGCCTCTAGAAGTGAATCACTAATGCCAAATGCTGTTTATTTGAAAACTTTTTTTATTCATTTTGGATGAAACTGTTTATTTATTTGGAGTGTAACTTTTTGTTTCAGTTTGAATGCATGTCTTATATTTTACTTTTTTAATATTTACTTTATTAATTTTACCACATTTTTAGCACTGTTTTTGTATTTGTTCCTTTTAGTAATAAAGTTTTGTACTATTATACATGGAGTTTTATGCTTTGTTTTGTTTTTTATGCAGTATCCATGTTAAAAATCGGTTTATTAATCGATCCAACCTAACTATCATTATCAATAAAATCCACTATTGGTTGACCTCAAACAATATATTATGCTTTAAAAATAAATGTTCGAATATAGAAATGTTAGAAAATAAAAATATACAAAATAAAAATCATTTTAACTAAAACTATACCATAGACCAAAATCTTTTAAAGAATATTTTTCAATGATTGTGCCAGTTTGTTGACTGGAAATTTTAAACAATTAAAAAAATACAATACTATAAACAACACTTGTGGCATTGATTGTATTGTTTTTCTCAGTCCTCGTTTTCTCCAAAGCACACACCCAACAATCTAAAATAGCCCAACTTCATTTTAAATTCCTGGCTCCTGTTTGACACAATGAAATTTCCTACAGACAGTACAAGTCAAAGTAAGTTCACCAGACTGATTTAACCTAAAACATAAAATAAACCTATCAACTAAACTATCCAGCGAAAAATTGTCTCGGGCAGATGTTGAAACCACAGACACACACTAACACACACATTTACCATCATCTCAATTCAAACTTACCAACAAACAGGAGAAGTATTAGATGTGCCTGGAAATAAGTCGGCATTTTGGAAGTGTGTGTGCACTTTAGTGAGAACATCTGCAAAGCGTCTGAATGTGTGTGTGTGTGTGTGTGTGTGTGTGTGTGTGTGTATGTATGTGTGTGTGTGTGTGTGTCAACTTCTTACTGAAGTCTATTCAGACTCAAGCCCCTTTCCCTTGTTCCCACCTGGTTACACACTCTGACCAATCCACAGACACACAGAGCACATGGCGGGTCCCCACATAGCAGGAGCCAGACAAAGGGCTCTTTGTAGCCTGTAGCCTGTAGCCTTGCCACAGCCTACAAGCAAGCATAGAGGAAAGAAAAAAGATGGAAAGACGGCGTCTCCATCTGGATAAAGGAAGCCCTAAAGCTTGGTTTTATCCGCTGACATTTATGTGTAAGCTCAAATTACTCTGCAGCATAAAAACTGTCTAGCATTGAGGGTTAATCTAACCTAAGTAAGGCCGGTGATTGAAGTCTTGGTGTGATGGGCTGTCGACTCTGTAATTCATTACAAACTGAGAGTCTGTTTCTGATCCCGCTTGTGTTTACCAGTAGCATATGTGATCTAGTTTACTAAAGTTACAGTACAGTAGATAGATTTGCTAAATGTTTTCCAAATCACTTGTATGTTCAGTGTAAAATATATATAGACCTGGCAACCCTGCCCACTCATTACTGTGTGGTGGCACGTATCGGAGAACTGAAAGACAGAGCGATAGAATTTCAAATGAAATTCCATCCTACATTTCGCCTGCTTTCAGCTCCTGTTTGTAAAGAATGAATAAGTAATGAGCTCACTGGGACTGTGTGAGACCGAGAGAGGGGGGGGGGGGGGGGGGGGGGGGGGGGGAGGGGGAGAGAGAGAGAGAGAGAGAGAGAGAAAGAGAAAGAGAAAGAGAGAGAGAGAGAGCGAGAGAGAGCTGTGATAAAGGTAAAACAGTGACACAGGAGAGAAAATGAGGAAAATGCTGACAGGCAAAACCACAAACTCAGCATGATTTGTTCAAGATTAACAATAAAACAACCAGGAAAAGTATTGTGGATCTGGAAAAAGTGTTGCTCCATAATATTTCTGTTAGAGCTCTTGGACAAACAACTTTTTATGTTATCTGTGCTTTAGTGTGCTACAACCTTTTATCACCGACTGCCTTTATACTGACGCAACCGAAATTAGAGCGCATATGGGTGCTTAATACTGGAGATCGAGACAGGAAAAGCATGCAGAGTCAACCAAGTTCACCAACACGTGTAAACAAGCACTGAAACACCTTATTCTGTGGCTTGTCATATATCTGTAACCTAATCATCATCAACAGAAGCAACAACAACCTCATTTTGTCAGCCCAAAGACCCGCTTTCTTCCTGTACTGTTGGAACTGCATGTCAATTCCATCATCTAATAAAGTTTGTAAAAAATCCACCTAACCGCTTCCTAATCCACTTTTTAACGCTATTTCCACAACTGACTGAATGAATGGAAGACTTTTTTTTTTTTACTCACCGAAATGCTTACCTACTTCCAAAAGTTTCTCTTGGCTGCACTGCTTTCAGTACGTGTATGTGGCTGTTAGATTTTTTTGTCGAATAATTTTGTGTGCTGATTATGTGCTGCCATGTCAATCTAATCTGCCCAGGGCCTTCAAAGTCTGTACTGCTGGCTCTTTGGTCATAGAGAATTTTAGCAACGGCTCTGTTTCTTTAACCAATCAGATTTCAGATTCACCTAGCTGGCCCAGAAGCTGGCCTAGCGTCAGTATTTTTCCGTCCTCTGATTGGTTGGTCAGAGGGAAACTGTTACAGCCAAGTTCGACTTTTTATTCCTACGGAGGAAGAAAATTTTATTTTGTCTCAGACATACTTAAAGATACATTTTCCAGAAAAGCTTGACATCGTGAGGAGGAACCCCGAAGCTAGCTAGCTTGTCTCAGCCTGGGAAAGGGTTTGTTCACCACTTCCAGACCAGTGAATACAAGCGGTACCACTGGCTTACTATGATTCAAAAGCAGTTGATTTGATGTTAAACTTTGGATATTCTTGCGAAAATGTTCCACATTCGTTTACATAGATATACATTTTTCTAACTTCTGTTGTTCTGCTGGAAATTTCTAATCAAATACACACAGAGTGAGGTCTATTGTTTGTTGTGTCGTTAACTATCAAGATATAATATATTTGTCATAAACGCCCACCACAATGAAGATTGTTTAGAGTCTAGGAGAAATTCTTCCCGAGGGACACACAATCTCACACACACACAACAATCCAGGGAAATTGCTATAGTGGTGTACAGCATATAAACATTAAATGGCTATCAGACAGGATGTTGGCAGCCAGAGCCCCACAAAAACACACACACACACACACACACACACACACACACACACACACACACACACACACACTTACAGTATTGAATGCTGAAGCTCAGCACAGCTAGCACCACACCAATTACCAGCAGCAGGATAAAGCGGTTCCGTGCCAGCATTGTGTTGTGATTGGTCCAGACACCTGTCCATCAGCCATCCATGCCCTGCCCACTTTTTTGCCACCTGAATGCCACAAAAGAATAATAAATTGTATTAAACACAGCCTTTTTATACATACAATGCACACAAGCAGTTGACTACTGTCTCACACACACACACACACACACACACACACACACACACACACACACACCTTCTCAGTCAGGTAACCACCCACAGGAAGGTGAATATCCAACACAAATCACACACACTCTGTTTTTATCTGATACTGTATGTACTATTACAGAAAAATATCCTGTCGAGAGAATTCTCTGTCTCTGACTCACACACATGCAACAACCGCCCTGCCATTATCGCCATTCCACACTGAAAACGTGTCATTATGTTTAACCAGACACGTGACGATCACACAGGAAACACGGCTTCAGTGCAAACTCTTTCCAGAACTCAGGGTTCAGTTGTTTTTACAAAAGGTTTTGCACTACAGTTACAAAATGGATGTAGCCATCATACAACAGGGTTACAACTAGCAGTTTATCATGATTTAAACAAAATTGTCACACATTCAGTAGTGACGCCAGTGATGAAGAAGCCACTGTGAATGCACTGGAGGAAGTCACAGCTCATATAGGAGCAGCTGCTCGCAAGTACACTCCAGAAAACTGCTCATTATAGCAGAGTTGTATACAAATCCTGCGAGACGTTTGCCAAAACACATGCTGAATAATCAGCAAGCATGGGAACAGTTCCCGGGTCTGATGAGATCCGAACTTAACCGTGTATTTTGTAGAAAACCAAAACTGCACACCATGCTGCATGTTGGTTTCATGTTCTCTTAACTCTCTTTACACCAGCTGCTGGACGCCTCCTTCAGACAGACCTGCAGGCAAATGCAGATCTATACTACAGTTAAATACTGCAGAAATCTACTTCTTCCGGCTTCTCCCATTAGGGGGCGCCACAGCGGATCATCCCTCTTCATACCTTCCTGTCCTCTACATCTGCCTCTTTCACCCCAACTACCTGCATGTCTTCCCTCACCACATCCATAAACCTCCAACTTGGTCTTCCTTCTTTTCCTCATTTCTGATGGCTCCATCCTCAGCATTCTCCTACCGATATACCCCATGTCCCTCTTCTGCACATGTCCAAACCATCTCAATCTCGCCTCCCTCACCTTGTCTCCAAAACATCCTACATGCGCTGTCCCTCTAATAAACTCATTTCTAATCATGTCCATCCTCATCACTCCGAACGAAAACCTCACCATCTTCAGCTCTGCTACCTCCAGTTCCACCTCCTGTCTTTTAGTCAAGAAAAACTACAGAAATAACTACACAAATGTGTGACCACTGCAGTAGAGATATCTACACTTTGCTGTCATTATAGAGTAACAGTAACTCTTCACATATATTATACACAACTCGCACGCACAACACAACACACAAAATGCACGAACAACGCAACATGCAGACAAAAGATTTAACACAACACAGCACATACAGACAACAAAACACACACACAACACAAAGTCTGGCCCAAACACTGATGCACAACACAACAAACACACAGACAACACAACAGACAGCGAAGGGCGAAGAGAAGATTCATATGGAAGTCCGTTACCGCCACATAAATAAAGGTTGCCTAATTCCGACTTTATTTCTTGCAATTCCCGACTTTATTTTTAGCCAATCGGGCAGCGTCACTTCCTCTGTAGTGCCAGAAAGTTTCACACATTGAAAATGAAATTGGCTCCAATCAGTAGAATCGCATGGTATTAAACTGAGCCTCTGATCCCTGGAGAAAACTCTGTCTAACAATCAGCACTGGAGGAGACGGAACCAGACAGATGAAGCAGAGGTGCGCCTCGTTCATACATCAACAGCTTCAAACTTCAGGCCCACAACCTGGTGGATGCACCAGAAATGTTGGATGTTTAGGAGAAATAAAAAGAAATAAAAAGTCCAAATTCCGAGAAATAAACTCGGGGGGAAAAGGCAAACTTTTTTTAGTGGTGGAAACGGGGTTGCGATCATTTCAAACTAAACCAAAGAAAACACTGTACAGTTTGTTTACTTTTTTTATAGTAATTTGAAATTTATTTTTATATTTTTATTTATGATTTTATTTATAGGTTTGTATTTAATTTGATGTAATACACCAATTAAATGCACTAAAAGGGTTTAGTTTTCACAGATATTCTTGTATGAAATTTCAGCAATAAAATGTACCTTTTTCTAAACGGGAAACAAATGACTTGTTTATTTTAAGAGACCCGTCTTCTTGTCTCTTCTATATTTAGTGCTCTGTAATAAGGGACAATTTGTCTTATTGGATTACTTAGTTAATCGTTGGAATAATCGTTAGAATACTCGCTTACTAAAATAATATATAACTACACCCCTACGCATAACACAACACAACACGCACACATAACACAACATGCACACATAACAACACAACACACACAGACAACACAATATGCACACACAAAGTCTGGTCCAAACACTGATGAACAGCACAGACACAACACAGATCACAGCTGTACACTTACAACACACACATCACATCTCTTTCTCTCACACACACGTTATACTGTAGAGTCTAAAGTGTATGTACTCACATCAAATCTCTCTCTCTCTCTCACTCACTCACTCACTCACTCACTCACACACACACACACACACACACACACACACACCATAGCATAACACATCACATCTCTCTAACACACACGTTATACTGTAGAGTCTAAAGTGTATGTACTCACATCAAATCTCTCTCTCTCTCTCTCTCTCTCTCTCTCTCTCTCTCACTCACACACTCACACACACACACACACACACACACCATAGCATAACACATCACATCTCTCTCTCACACACACACACACGTTATACTATAAAGTCTAAAGTGTATGTGCTCACATCACATCTCTCTCCATCTGACACACACGCACACACACACACACATACATACATACATACATACATATATACACACCATAGCATAACACATCACATAATAGCACTGCACGCGCGCGCACACACGCGCACACACACACACACACACACACACACACACACACACACACACACAAATTTACACATAATAGCATTGCCCGCACACACACACACACACACACAGAGAGAGAGAGAGAGAGAGAGCGAAAGAGAGAGAGAGAGAGAGAGAGAGAGAGAGAGAGAGAGAGAAAGAATTACACCTCACAACATATCACAGCTGTCTGTCCACGTTTACAGTCTCACAACAACAAATCCCCTTTCAAAGCCGACTGCAGCATCTCACAGTGACATTACACTCACCGGCCAACAAACCATGCAGCTTTACCTGCAGAAACACACACATCCACACACACACACCGGTCTACACACTGCAGAACGCAGCACACCGGAACCAACACCAAAACACTACCATAACAGCAGACAGGGGGTGCTCGGGGTTGCCAGATTGTAAAAACCTACATACCAGTTTTACAGTGTCAAGAAACAGCATGTAAGTACAAAACTCATCAAAAGACACACGTTCTCCTTCAGTGTCTTTATTTAATTGTATTTATTTATTTTTTTCATTGTATACTATTACAGAACAAATCAATTGCAAAAAGGGACGCGTATGGAATTATGAAAAAAAAACGTGTTTAAAAACTTAGAACCTGTTTTATATTTTAGATTGTTCAAAGTCCAAAGCTTTGATGACAGCTTTGCAAACTCATGCAAATTCACATATATGCCAAAAGTTCATTTAGAAAGCGTGAGTACAGAGTCAATAGCCCTATTAGTGCTACTACAACTACTTTACAAATCTAGATTATGGCAAGAAATCCTCAGTTAAGTAAAAAAAATAAAATACACAGAAAATCAGTCAATCCAAAAAAATCTCAAGATCTTTAAATGTATCCCCAAGTACAGTTGCCAAAACCATCAAACGCTATGAAGAAACAAGCTGCCATGAGGACCGTCCCAGAAAATAAAGACCTAGAGCTACCTCTGCTGCAGAGGATACCATTATTAGAATGATCAAGTCAGTTCAAAACAGTTGTTTGGCTTTTTCATTAACCATTTATACCGTTCCATTTTATTCTGTAGAATTTGTCATCATTTCAAATCCCCTGGAAAGCCATTAAGCATTGAAAAGTTTAAAATGAAAAAATAATAATTGAAAATTCAATTAGCTAGCTTTAATTATTTTTAAAAAGATGAAAGACATTATGCCACATTTGACTCCCTTTGACACTGGGTTTGTTCCTCACGATCTGGCAACATCACTGGTCTCCATTTCTTCTCATATTCCTGCTTAGTGCAGCGAGTCAAATCTAGACGCTCATACCTCCACCTAGTGGATATATTGTGCAATACAGAACGAAATGCTTTCATTCATTAAAGAAATCATTACAAAAAGTCTTCACGTGTTCATGTAAATCATCTTTTAATGGCGTGTTCAAAACTTTTTGTTAGTTTAAAAACCAAAAGAATGTAAAATCACACACAGGGTGTATCAGGTGATTCACAAGCACCATATTTGCACAGCATTTAAATTAGCATCTGGTTTTAACCTTATTTACTCTGTTTGGGGTCAGAGCAGGTCAGGTGCTACAGATGATAACATAAATTAACATAACGTAACACAAAACAACTAACTGGGACTTGTGCACGTGTGCAATATTTAGTGCAAATATAATGTGGAGGAAGTAGCTCAGTGATGTTACTGATGAGAAGGTCAGTAGTTCAAGTCCTGGTATTTCCATAGTGCCACTCTTGGGCCCTTGAGCAAGGCCCTTAACCCTCTGTGCTTCAGGGGTGCTGAAACTTGGCTGACCATGCAATCTTTCCCTAGCTTCCTAACACCCCTGGTATATGTGAAGAAAAAAAATCTTTTGTGCTGTAATGAACATGTGACAAGAAAAAAAACCTTTAGCTTTGTGAGACAGTAGACACCTTGACACTGCATCACCTGCCATTTCAGTACAGAAGATTTGCATTAATGCAGGTGGATTTGTCTGTGTAAAAATAAATACTGTACATTTAATCACTGAATTGTTTTAGCTGAAATTTGCATTGGTCACACTGAAGGGCAACAAAAGAAATACATCATGGATGGCAAATGTGTTCGCTGATCGACTATGCTTATAATAATGGCAATTTGTGCAAACAATTTCATAAGATAAGATAAAATAATAGATAAGATAGGAATTATTTATTTTCACAAGGTTTGTGTTTTTAATAGTTTCTTTGACATTTATAGAAGAGACACAAGCAGCCTGACACAATTCACTCTGAAAATCTGAATTTGTAAGGATGTCTATGTGTAAACATGTATGGGATTGAGCTCTAGTGGTATTTATTCTGGACAGAAGCAGAACATGGTGTGTGAGGCCCTTAATGTTTATTCTGCAGCTGTGAGACGCTGCAGATTTTGGATGATGGGTTAGACCAGACAGAGGAATAATTATATTAATGAATATATAACTGAAAAACATGACTCACTACTGAGACTGAACTTCTCCACCTTACAATGCACACACCAGAGCTATGGCATACTTCAGTAATAACAATGCAGAGCATTAAGTTGTTGATGCACAAACACTCAGTATGTTTATGCCTTTTGCTGCTCATAGACATGCACATAAACACATGGAGGTGTGTGTGTGTGTGTGTGTGTTTTTGTGTGTGTGTGTGTGTGTGTGTGTGTGTGTGTGTGTGTGTCCTCCAGTGGTGGGCATCAGGGCCAGCAAGGCCTTCTCATCTTCTTCTTCATCAGAATCACTGACTTATGTTTTAAAATGTTTTTTTTTTCCATGAATATTTATAAAATTATTCAGAATATTCAATTCTCTTCATTTCATATTGTTATGATTATGTTAGAGTTTCTATCCAATCATATTTCAGCCTTAAAAGAAATCTGCCTTAATCCCTTAAGAATTAACATAGTGGGTGCCTGTCACCTCAAATAAATGAGTGTAACTGGATTAATATCGATGCCTCTGCTGGAGATGATGTATGCGGTCGGAACAGCTGTGGCTGCAGTGAAAGGAAACATGATGAACTGTGTTCAATGTGTTTCTTGGTTCAGTAATGCCATTAATGCTTGTGCATGAGATACCTGTATGTGATATTATTACTGCATTATACTGCTTTTCTTTATCAAATTGATGGTTTTTATAGCAGTGGCATAATGATAGTATTAAAAGCTGGATTGTGTGAACTGGTATCCTCCTGTATATCGCCTTATTAGTGGTAAATGCTCTTCCTTTCACAGGTTGTAATTATACCACACCATTGTCCCTGTAGCAAATGCAGATGTGTCAAAATGCAAATCGTTTATCAGATCGTGGATTATGAATCGAAGTGAGATTGATCGTAAAGCATATTGTCCATCAGCCAGAGCATGCTCAAGGGTTGTGGATTAAGATCCCAGTACTGGAAGTGTACTGAACAATAAGTGTACTATAGGTATAAAGTTATAAAATGTTCTATCGATGTAGGTTCTTTAGCTGAAGTGTTCTATAGATGTGGACAAATGAGTTTGTAGCCCTCCGCAATATATGAGAAGCCCAAAATTTTCTCTGAAATAACTTGAAACGAACAAAAGGGCATCCATTATTGTTTATCAGAACTTGCTTGTCATTTTTTTGTATAAAATCAATAATAAAATAACAAAATCAAATAAAAATGGCTTGACTTAAATTTTTTCACACCTGTATATAGTAATATGTATATATTGTGATATATATATATATATATATATATATATATATATATATATATATATATATAAATACATTTTAAAACAACTAAAAAACTCTAACTGATTAAAGTACAATATGAAACAATGATTGTTCTGATGATATACTTCTGCTTGGAGTTTTTATGATCGTGACTCATTTCCTGATGTTGTAAATGCCTCCAAATGAACACTCTAATATGCATACTTCTAATAAAAACTTTCCAGGTCTCACTCCTGCTTCAGTGTGGAATCTGAGCTGGATTGTAGATTGTACCTAAGAGTTGTTGCTGTAATTATAAAGACTCATCCTATGACTCGTTTCACATTCATTATTTGTCTTTACTCACACACCTGTATAGTGTATTGATTATTAATCTCGTTATCTGATGTCACACTTCACAAGATTTCTTCCCCGTGTTGTCTCAAGGAGTTTTTCCCTTACAGTTATATTTCTGTAAAGCTGCTTTGTGATTGTGAAAAAGTCACATAACAGTTTATATTTCCTGCTTGATATAATACAATGCAATACAAGTTCAATTACACTTGTCCTTTATAAATCATTTCATCAAATATTTAATATTTATTATTGCTGTAGGTTGCAACTAATGACACATTTTCTTTAACAAATTATTATTATATAATTATTATTATTTAACAAATAATAAAAATTATTTCCTATACCAAATTAGCATTATGCAAAATTAATATGTTGACATAAAAATATGTGGATGGAAACCCTTGTGTTATTACTGGGGTTTTGAAAACATACCTCCAGGTTTGGAGTTTTCTGTGTCAAAGTTCATATTTAATGTATAAATAGCTACAGGGGACAAGACAAAACTAGTCCGTCTTGATTTTTCCAACATCCCTCAAGCTGAAAAGCTTAGCGCCCATAAAAAATAAAAAATAAAAGTTGTTGACTTGTCTCAAGTGACGGACGATTGCAGAATCAGAGAGCGTCTATAAAGAAAATAAAGAGAGGTGGATTAATTAAGAGTAATTGCCTGTGTTCGTATACGCATTAGTGTGATTTTATTCTGGTAAATGCTTATTCTAACATCACAGACTGAAATTACAAACTATGCAACAGTTTCAGAGGTTGGGCTGGAAACTTATTTGCATGTGAATGTGAGTAAAACTTGAAAAGGAAAAAAAAAAAGAAGTAAGAAAGGAAGTAAGGAAACACAATATTAAATGCATATATGCATTAGTAATTCAATGTATCAGTGGTGTCAAGCGTCAATAATATTGATTAACATATATCTACAGTAAACATGGATGTTAATTTTACAAAGGAGGATGAACTATGAACTCCTTCCCAAACATGGGAAATGACATTCCCTTGAATTCCCTAAAACTGACCCCTTGTTATCAGAATATGCAAATGTTGCCAGAGTAGGGCATTGTGCTTTCCAGGATAAAGTTTGCTTTTAGATTTGCTGGAGAACTGCCCTTCAGTTTACTGATACATCAGGGCATTTCAGTGCATCGAAATAAGTAGTGTGCTGTTACAAGAAATTGAATGTCTGACAATATTTCATTGCTTTTACAACAGCAATTTTCCAGTAATTTTTAAATTGTATTTCTTAGAGTATATGTTATATACTTATCTAAAAGTATATAATTTTCGTTATGGAACATCTATAATGTTTTTGTTATTATATACAGCTATAAACAGTCATTCCCACACGTTTCTTTTCCATGTTTTACACGTTATAGCTCTCCTTTGTCGTTCTCTTGAAGTTCTTAACCACCAGCTTCTTACTAATCACATCTGTATAGAGAGGAATCCCAATGCACGGTTCCATCATTTGGAATAATTGTACTGTACTCACAATTTCATTAATCAAGCGATGTCTACTTTAGTAAGTTATACACCTGGTATATTGGTGTGTTTGCTTGAATGCCTCTAAGCAACAACCTCTCCTTCACCTTACCTTTTTTATGGGGGAAATGCAATGTTTGTTTACACTGTTTGTTATTCTGGTTTCTCTTAAGGATTCTCATTGTGAGTTTTTCATCTGGCTTAGGCATTACAGCTCTAGTTCAGGACGTACCTGAACTTCTGTCAACCTGTTTTGTAAAATGTACATTAGTTTACATTTATATTTATGCCATTTAGCAGATGCCCTTGTCCAGGGCAATGTACAAAAGTGCTTTGAGTCTTTATCAATGAATAAATCTACACTGGTATGCTAGATTACAATTTAAGATAACCCCTCTTTTGAGAGTTTTT
>JAAIIK010000060.1:1571256-1583284 GCA_014706435.1 Silurus glanis | reverse complement strand
TTTTTTTTGGGGGAACAGTGGAAATAAAAGACCAACCAACAAATACATAACATACCAAAAATATCTCAGGATAAACATATTTAATGATTTCTTTAATCAAATAAATATTCACAAATATTTCGCTAAATCTTAATGCCTAAATCACTTCTATCATCTATTTGTATTAATTACCGTGTTGTGCATTATGCAGTTTTTATGATTCTAAACTGCAGGCTATAAGAGACTTCCTTTACTTGTTATCTAAGTTAACTTGGCCTTGTATCTCCAGTGCTAAGCAAAAATAAATAAATAAAAAAACTGGCACAGCAGAAATGTCTTGGCTGTTCAATTACATTTTTGGAGGATCAATTGGAAAGCTGGAACTCTGTCTAGTATGTAAGAAAAAGTTCTGTGTTCTTGGCAGGGAAACAGAAAATTTGAGTTTCACTAACCTTTTCTTTTTTTTTGATGGTTAAAGTGCTACATTACTTCCTTCCCTAATTCCATAGTATGTGAGTTTGAGGGCGTACTTCTTGTTAATTTTTGTACTGTATTACAGTTTTATTTTGATTTAAGAAGCAGTTTTTAATTTTCACAACATAGTAAATAAATCATGTTTTTTAACAGTTTTTATTTAGCTTATTAATAATTATTAACAATTATAATGCTACCAATTATTACTTATATTTGTTTGTAATTTTCTTGGAGGTAGAAAAGTAATTTTTTCTATTTTGCTTCCCTTTATGTATTAATTAAAATGAAATGTTCTTTATTTAAATTTGTTATTTGAATAAACAAATACACTGGAAAAGAAAGTTTACACACTTTAAAAGCTGTATTATATGCCGTTTCCTTGACAGTTGCGAGCACAAATTTTAATTATACAGTGGTACCCCGCTTATCGACATTAATCCGTTCCTTAAAACCGGTCGAAATGCGAAAAGGTCGAAGAGCGAATGTACAATATACACGCACTAAATTGTTATATTGACCGCTAAATAACACTATATTGTTCACAAACCGAAGTTTCATTTACGATAGATGCTCTCTCCACGAAGGCTGAGGCGAGACTGGGAAGAACCTTTCCCTCGCTCCACGTGGGTCGGGGTAAAAAAAGGTCGATAAGCGGGCATTTGGTCGTTCAGCGGGAGCAAATTTCGGTCGAAAAACTGTTCGCTAAGCGAAAAGGTTGATGTCCGAGCCGGTCGATAAGCGGGGTACCATTGTAGCCTGAAAGAAATATTAGAGTGGGGAATAGAGATTGGGTCTGGTTGCCTTCTGTAAAATGCTTTATTAATTAATAAAAAAATGTGAAAGTTCTAAGACCTGAAAATATCGAAAAAAAAATAAGGAGTCTATATATGGTCCTGTTGCCATTATCTAGCATTCTATATCTGGATATCTAAAAAACTAGATCACATTTTAAATACCTATGCTTTTGCACTTCTGGAAAAATGGATCATGTTCTCTGAATCTCAAATCTGATCTCGTGTGCATTCAGGATTCACGGCCATTACTGCTACCAATCCCATCTGGCTAATCAAGACCCGACTGCAGTTAGACGCCAGGTAAATGGTTCCTTAAAATATGAAGTATGATCATGTGCTCCACAGCTTTCATTATTTAAATCCGTAAAATGACTTATGTCTGATGCTTCTGGTGTGATTGAAGTCTTCTTCTTTGGTCAGACTAGTTAAATTCACATTGAAGCACTCTTTATTTAGCATACATTTTTAAAGGTGTCTTTCCTCTATCAGGAACCGCGGTGAGCGTCGGATGAACGCGCTGCAGTGCGTGAGGCGAGTGTATCAGACAGATGGTGTACGTGGGTTTTACCGCGGCATGTCCGCATCCTACGCCGGAATCTCCGAGACAGTTATCCACTTTGTGATCTACGAGAGCATCAAACGGCGCCTCCTGGAGACCAGAGCAGCGAGTCGCATGGATCAAAAGAACGAAGATACACGAAAAGCATCGGATTTCATGTGCATGATGATGGCAGCTGCCACCTCCAAAACCTGTGCCACATGTATAGCTTATCCTCACGGTGAGGACACGGTGGCTTTTTTCCTTCACACACATACACACTTTTTTCTTTTTCTTATGAACAACTTTCTATGAGGATACAATTAGACACCTGAAAAGTACTATTTTCATTCATAGGAATGAAAGATGGGAAAGATAGGAAAGTTTATCTGCATGAACTTTGACCTATACATTTATACACCTCAGTCTTGGGAGACAGTAGAGATCAAACGTGCAAGGCTTTGGTCGCTTTGGTCACAAAATATAGATTATTATTAATGCTGCATTTGCTTTATTCTGATAAATTGGATTTGGAATTGCATAATTTCTAAACACCATGCTACAAAATGAAGAGAAGATTGGGTGTAGACTTACTGGACTTAAGGTTGGGGAGACTCTATAAAAGTTATAAAAATAGGTCTTCGGTTTCATAGACAGATGTTGGAAATCCAGAATAGGGTTGTTTATATTTTACTCTTGTTTGGAGCAGACTTAAGGGGGGGGGAAAGGTTCCTCGACTGGTATAAGCTGGTTGTTTGTGGTAAAATTCATAGTTGTTTTTCTTCTGCATGGTTTTATCACTAATGACCACTAGGGGTGTAACAGTACACAAAATTCATCATTTGGTACATTTAGGGGGAAGAAATGCAAACATAAAATTGCTTGTCATTTTTTTAAAAACAGTTTATTATTATTATAATTTGTGAACATTACATTTTTAAAACAATCGAGAAGGTTTTAAATGGCCTACTTGGATAAATAATATATAAAATAATATTTGATATATATATAAAAAAATAAATAAAATGGAATAAATCATATTGCAATACTTTGCAATAAATACAAAACATTTTTATTATATTGATTTGAATTCAGTACTCGATCAAATTGGCACAAATTTAAATAAATTAAATAAATGGATAAATTAAATAGTTTACATTCGTTTAGACCCCATTTGGGAAATACAGATGTGTATACAAGTGTGTGTTTTACATTTAATATAAAATTTTCTAAAGACATTCTCTGCTTATTTCAGCATATCATGCATGCGCGAAACAATGATCGTATTTTGGTGCACTACAGATAATTTTTTCCGAGATTTTATTTTTTATATTTATATAAATTTATATATAGTTATATATATAACTAGTTTCTTTTTTTCTACCGCTGGCATTGTTGTGCAAGTTAATGTTGTGCATGTTTTATTAAAAAAAAAACAACCAGTGACACTGCGCTGAAAACTCGAGGTGGAGACATGGCAAACTTGCGATTCGCTACTTAATATGTTCCTGATGGAACCCAGATTTTAACTACCGTAATTTCCGGACTATTAAGCGCACCCAAATATAAGCCGCACCCACTGAATTTTACAAAGATTTTTATTTTGAACATAAATAAGCCGCACCTGTCTATAAGGTGTCTAAATTGAAACAAATGAACTTTACACAGGCTTTAACGAAAGACAGTGTCTGTTACACGGCTTGTATCTAAACAGTAGCCTACCAAGAAAGTCATTGTTCACTGTCTTCCTCCTTCCTTTCACAACAATTTCTCTCGGGAGTTTTTCTTTTGGCATCGCCGTGCGTTTAAAAATCACCATCGGTGAAGCTTTTCTCCCGATGCCGTGCAGCTCAGAACACAGGTGAAGTGCGTTTTTTCATGCCCGATTGTTTTCAGCGTGACGAATGATTCGCATTTCCTGTTGACAGTCCGAGTGAGCGGCAGGTCAAACGTCAGAGGAACATCATCCATATTTATGATGTGGTGCGGCCCGATTCAGTGGGAGCGCGCGCGATTTAATATAAAGAGTTTTATTGGTTCACCTGAACCCGTTCCGCAATTTAATTGGTCTAATGTTTTGGTGCTCAGTTTTTTGGCTTGAAGCTTGTGAAACCGGGAAAAACCCAGGAAAAATATATAAATTAGCTTCTTCATTGTTTAAGCCACGGGGTTCAAAGCGTGGGGAAAAAAGTAGCGGCTTATAGTCCGGAAAATACGGTATGTTTCGTGCGTAAAAAGGTTTGAATTGTGCACCGAATCGAAAGCCCTGTACCGAAACGGTTCGGTACAAAAATGTGTGTGCTGTTAGTGGCATCGTGTAACAACGAGTTATTATTTACAGTGTACAGAATTTACGGGCTGCTGATATTCAGTGTTTCCATTTAATCAAAGGCTCAAATATTTTTAAAGATGCCACTTTATTACATTTTAATTGCAAAAATTTGCTTTTGTTTCTTTTTGCAGAGGTCGTGCGCACCCGGCTGAGAGAAGAAGGCACCAAGTATCGCTCGTTCCTGCAGACAGTGAGCATGGTGTCCAGAGAGGAAGGACTAAAAGCACTATACCGCGGCCTCACTACACACCTAGTGCGCCAGATCCCCAACACGGCCATCATGATGGCCACCTACGAGCTCGTCGTCTACCTTCTCGACCGCTAACCTCGTTCGCCTGACTTCTGACTGAACAACCTGACAATCTTACAAACAAAGGACAAAGGCTCTGATTTTGGAAGAGCTTCTGGTCATAGTGCCAATATAAACTTGTACATGAACACATAAGAATGTCTAGAGGAAGCCTGAGACATTTACGAGTGTGGAAAGTGAGGCGACTGTTAAAAAAAAAAAACATGCACTAATGTGAAGGGAGTTTCCAAAAAGAGACAAAGGGAAGTTATTTCTGTGAATTGTTTCCTCTTTTTTCGTAGGCATATGTAAAGCTGCTTCCAAAGGAGTCATGTGTACGAATGAACACGTGCAAAAGATACCCGAAGAAACGCATCGAATCAGAGTTATTTTTAAACCAAAATCACAATTTGGGGACTCATGCGTTTGTTTGCATTGCCAAGATCGCAAGATGGTTACTTCTCTGCAAAAACATGAGACTTTATAGCAGGGGGTGGTCAAAAATACTCGGCCCAGTCCTGAATGCCACACTCTGGTTTGTCTGTGCTCAGGATCAGGGCTGTTTGGTCGAGCCGGAATGAAAGAACGATGCACTTAGACACCATACAGAGGCAGAAGTGTTCCTGTTCCAAATGCAGAGATGTGTGGAGTTTTAACAGGGTTGTAATTGTGTATATGGTGTGTACATATCTATGTTTGTGTAGTCTGGGTTTCTTTTTTGTTTGTTTGTTTGATTGAATGGTTGCTTTTGCTTAAAGTATTACCAACACATGAATGTACATGCAAATGTGACCAAAGTAGGAATGCTTTACTTGCTCTTACTAAAGATGTTACTGAAGGTGCAACATTTGCCAAGTTGATTCTTTTTTTTTTTTTTTTTTTTTTACACACCTGTTTCACTTTTATGTGGGAGAAAAAAAATATTCAGTGTTCCAGTAACAAACGTTAACGTGTCTGTGGACATTTTGTGGTGCAGAGTACCGGAGACTCTAAAGAATAATTTGCCTCGTGTACCACAGAAGTGTCTGATATTCTGTATTAAACTTTCCAAGGTTCATTTAGATAACAAGAGATGCATATAGCTTCTAGTTTAGCATTGTGTCAAAGTTTTACCCTGAGGTTTGTGCTTAGAAAAATGTATGTGTATATAAGTTAAACAAGTATAATAAAATAATTAATAAATCAGTTCTAACGCACAACTAAAGGTTTTACCCACGAGCCACATCTCCTACATAAATCTGATGCTTGTGTGATGCAAAACCAAATTCTGGAATAAGAAAGTGAGTGCAATTGGCTTGAGCAAAGAACTACGACTATTTTAGTGGTCAGGAAGGAAGGAAGGAAGTTACAATTTTAAGAAATCATAAACCACATAAGCAAGGTCGTTTCAGATTTTGTGGTGTAAATGAATAAATTTGTCTAAATTACCGTCAGGACTGTGGTCAACAACAATTCCTGACAAACAAACAATTCCCAATTCCTGACTGACCAAACTTAGGGTTAGAACTTTCAATTGGATCAGAATACTTAGGTAAATTGTTCAAATTGAGTTGTGGGTCGAATTTTTGGGAGCTATAAAGATGCATAACATTTTTTTTTATATTTCTTCCTTTATTGTTGTTGCTTCAGGTTTATTTATTTGTTTGCCATTTGTGTCACGCGTCCCTCAACTCCCTCCACCTGAGAGTCCAGTGTTCATCTCACTCAGTATTGTGTTTACATCTACATGTCAACTATCGGTCGACAGCTGAGAAATGTTCACACACTTTCACAATAAAGACATATGCATCGGTTGATGTGTTTTTATTCGTTGATATTTTGAACAGTAACAGTAGAACATGTAAGGAGAATAAGGGCTTCTAAACACAAAGCATTGTTTCATGTGGAAAAAAACTTTGGCATAACTTTACATCTGTTTAGGCTCTAAAGGTTGCCAGATAGACACCTGGGAATTATTTGAGTAAAACTGACCAAACATAAATGAAAAAGGGGTTTTCAGAGGTTGATCAGGTAGAGGGGCCTGATAAGTCATGCATATAAACAAATTGTTCACGATCAGGAGCAGTATGTTAATATTTGACTATATCTGAAAAAAATTACTTCACAGTGTAAAAAAAAAAAAAAAAAAGCCTTTTCTGTGGACAGGATGAAATCCCTACTGGAGAAAGAACCCTATTAGAATTTGTTAAAAAAAAAAAAAAAAAAAGCCTGATGGTTTCATAGTGGACCTGAGGACTGTGTAACTGCTTGCTGTGTCGGTATATAATCATGTTCTTGTTTGGACCTCAATTGACAGATTATTGAGTAAAATATTCTAACAAATCAAATTTTATTTGTCACTTACATACAGAGTACGACATGCAGTGAAATGCTTTTTACAACGGTCCGGCATGAGGGAATAGAATGAGGAGAAAAATAAACAAGGAAAGAAAGAAGGCAGATAAATAGAAAAGTATAAACTATATAAAATATATAAAGATATGTGAAAAAAGTGTATATACAAGGATGCGTATGACAGTAAACAGTAAAACAGTATGAGTTAAACACAATTTTTAAACCATTAACTTTACAAATATAGCATTTCTCTGTCATATAAATGTCATTGTTTGCCATATGAAATGTCATTTAGATGTAATAATTTGGTGGGTACTGTACGAAAGCCTGTCCTAGGAACCAAGTTACCAACGTTGTTGACCACACGGACTTTTTACGGTGTTGCGCACAGGAAGACAGTTGAATTGTTTATGTTCTGTATAGTGCGTTTTGTGCCTTGATGTAAGTACATTTGCATGTGTATGTTCATTATGTATGAGTTATTGGTTTCCCTGTGCTTACTATCGACGATTTGAGATCCGTAGAGGCCCGAGTTTTCACGTTAATTAGCATTAGTTTCGGCAGCATTATTATACCGCATCACACGTGTGTTTACATTAATAACACGTCATTGCCATTAATGTTTAGTTGTACATGTTTGGTACTCATGCCAGGGTGTTAATGGTTCTAGAATATAATTATATTTCTTTACTGTTGCTTTAGACCCTTCATACAGACATTATTGCCATTAATTAATTGTTGCAGATGCGTTAAGAATCTCTTTTCCAATGCCTGATTCTCTTATCCGAATCCTGTCCATATTTGACCGCCTCAACCAGTGTAATCTGGAGTGGTAGCGTCCCTCCGTTACAGGTAGAGAAGCCTGATAAATCATGCATATATATATATATATATATATATATATATATATATATATATATATACACAAATTGTTTACAGTCAGGAATAGGATAATAATATATGACTACATACACTATATGGACAACAGTATTGGGACACTTGACCTTTCCTTTCATATGTCTCCAAATTCTTACAACAATATTGGAGTCACACAGTTGTCTTTGTCTTTGGATGCGATATAATACAATTTTGCGTTCGCTTGAACTTGAAAACCCAAACCTGTTCCAGCATGGCGATGCCCCTGTGCACAAAGTGAGCTCCTTGAAGATCTGATTTACATCCTTTGGAGAGGAAGATATTGAGTGGCCTGCTATAGAGCTCTGATCTCATCTTTACTGGACACGTTTGTGATGAATGTGAACACTGTCTGCACCCCAGGTCTCCTCACCTACATCAGTACCTGCCTTTCATAATACCCTTGTGGCTAAAGAACACCAAAATCCATAAGCACACTCCAGAATCTAGTGGAACATCTTCCCGGAAGAGTGGAGGTAGTTGTAAGAGCAAACTGGGACTGAATGTGGAATGCAATGCTCGAAAAGCACATACCGTACTTATGACCCGGGTGTCTGCAAACCTTTGGCAATATAGTGTACCTGATAAAATGACTTCTCAGTGTTAAAAAAAAGAGTCTATATCCCCTTCCTTTCAGTCTGATCCTAGTCTGTGCACAGGCAGAAATCCCTAGTGCAGAATAAAAAACTCTTTTTGGAAGATAAAAAAGTACGTGAAGACTGTGGCGCTACCCCCCTGTGTCATTAAATAAGTATGTATTCGAAAAATATTCTAACAAAAGTTTAAATCAATTTTTAGACCATAAAGTATCTGTTAAATGTAATGAAAAAGAAAAAAAAAAGTCTAGAATGACATTCTAAAAAAATTGCCTTCTGAGACTAATGTGTCTAACAAAAAGTTTGCTAACTGAAAAACGAATTATAGAATTACATGTTAATAAGAAAATTTCTATATTTACTAATTAAAGCTAAACTGATTTGTCTGGTAGCCTGGGTGGAGGGAAAAAAACAAACTGTGGCAAGGACCAAAGTGATTCAGGTTGTCCAAGATGAAAGCCTTTACAACAGTACAGCATTGAAGAACATAACATTTGGTTTATGTTTACTGATTACAGTAAATCACACTAATAGGTTAATGTAGAATTTGGATTATTTCTGTCTCTATGCTGTGTAGCATCTAAAATAATTTTACTCAAAGCTTGTCATAAAACTAAAACAGAATATGACCACTAGGAGGCAGCATTAGTGCAGCTCACTGAAACCAATTAATGGTTCAACTGAGACTTGGGGGCATTTTCTAGTGGTATCTTGTTATGGTTAATTAGGGTAGGCCCTTGCAAAAGGCTTCCACACAATCACCATGGCTACCTGCCCTGGGCCTGGACACTATTTAGAAAAGCCCCCAAGTAAAACCAATTAAATTCTATAAGGGGATTTCGTTCCTCTTTTGTGTGCTACTGTATCTGTGCCAGACTATACTTGTCCTCGTTTCTGGGGTCATACCATTAAGTGTATTTCCAGCCTTTATTATTTTTTACCTGGGAAGATGCTCAGGGTGCAGCTTTAAGTTAGTGTGTAAAGTGGTTAAATTGTGGTACTTAGTAAATTAGTAATAGAAGTAAATTCTATTATCTATCTATACTTAGGAAAGATGTATTCTTGATGGTAAAACTCGAGTGCCAAGGAAGAGTGCAGTACCTTGATACCTTTATAGCACATACTAATGATCTTTGTGTCCTTTGAATTGAATGGGTTCAATCCAGAATTCAATAACTCAACATATTAGACACATGCATTGTCCTTTCTTTTATATTAAACAAATTAGGTAAAAGGCAAAAACACACAAAAATTGGACAGAAAGAAGGTTCTGTGAACTCGTTTCTAATCCTGTCCATCCTCGTCGCTCCCAATGAAAATCTCAACATCTTCAGCTCTGCTACCTCCAGCTCCACCTCCTGTCTTTTACTCAATGCCACTGTCGCTAAACCATACAACATCGCAGGTCTCACCACAGTCCTATAAACTTTCTCTTTCACTCTTGCAGATACTCTTCTATCACAAATCACTCCTGCTATCACTCTTCTCCACCCACTCCACCCTGCCTGCACTCTTTTCTTCACTTCACTAACACACTCTCCATTACTTTGCACAGTTGACCCCAGGTACCTGAACTCCTTCACTTTCTCCACCTCTTCTCCCTGCAACCGCACCACTCCACTGCCCTCCCTCTCATTCACACACATGTACTCTGTCTTACTCTTACTGTTTTTCATTCCCCTTTTCTCCAGCACATACCTCCACCTTTCCAGGCTCTTCTCAACCTGCTCCGTACTCTCACCACAAATCACAATATCATCCACAAACATCATAGTCCATGGAGACTCCTGTCTGACCTCGTCCGTCAACCTGTCCATCACCACTGCAAACAGAGAAGGGCTTAGAGCCGATCCTTGAACCAGGCTGTCGTTCCTACTGCACACTTCACTGCTGTCACACTGTCCTCATACATGTCCTGCACCACCCTCACAAACTTCTCTGACACACCAGACTTCCTCATACAATACCACAACTCCTCTCTTGGCACTCTGTCGTACGCTTTCTCTAAATCCACAAACACACAATACAACTCCTTCTGTCCTTCTCTATACTTCTCAAAGCAAATAATGCATCTGTGGTGCTCTTCTTTGGCATGAAACCATACTGTTGCTCACAGATGGTCACCTCTTCTCTCAGCCTGGCTTCCACTACTCTTTCCTATAACTTCATGGTGTGACTGATCAACTTAATTCCCCTGTAGTTTCTGCAGGTCTGCACATCTCCCTTATTCTTAAAGATCGGTACCAGCACACTCCTTCTCCATTCCTCAGGCATCCTCTCACCTTCCAAAATCTTGTTGAACAACCTGGTTGAAAACTCCACTGCATCTCTCCTAAACATCTCCATGCTTCTACAGGTATGTCATCTGGTCCAACCGACTTTCCACTCTTCATCCTCTTAATTTCTGCTCTCACTTCCTCCTTACTAATCCTATCCACTTCCTGCTTCACAATCTCCACATCATCCAACCTTCCCTCTCTTTTATTTTCCTCGTTCATCAGCTGCTCAAAATACTCCCTCCACCTTCTTAACACACGCTCCTCACTAGTCAACACATTTCCATCTCCATCCTTTATTGCTCTAACTTGCAGCACATCCTTCCCAGCTCGGTCCCTCTGTCTGGCCAATCGGTACAAATCCTTTTCTCCTTCTCTAGTGTTCAAACTCTCATACAGCTCCTCATATACGTTTTCCTTGGCTTTCGCCACGTCCCTCTTTACATGCTGCCGCATCTCCTTGTACTCCTGCCTACTTTTCTCATCACTCTGTCTCTTTGTCTTCATTTCTATTTCCAGATGTCACACCAAGTACTTTTCTAGCTGTCACCCTTATCACTTCTGCAGTAGTTGCCCAGTCACCCAGCACCTCTTCACCACCACCGAGCCCCTGACTGACCTTTTCCTGAATCTCACACTACAGACTTCCTCCCTTAGTTTCCACCATCTTTTTCTTCTTTAACTCCTCATTCTCCTCCAAAACCATCCTACAGATTTTGGTTCGTGAGCCGCAATTTGATGTTTGCTGCTGGATGCCCTTCCTAACGCAACCCTCCCCATTTATCCGGGCTTGGGACCGGCACTAATAGTGCACTGGTTCGTACAACCCTTATGGCTGGGTTAGTCATGTAATGAGTAGTACACTAATAAATTCAATTATATGTACAATAATTTTATAAATACGTATGTTTTTAAAAAAAAAATAGTTTTTGTTTGTTTGTTTGGTGCCAATTTTTCTTTTTTTTTTTTAAATGGGTCATTTTGCATATATATAGTTTGTGGAAATTACAGATGCTGATTTCAGGAATATAAATAAATAAATAAAACTAATGATTTTAGTCAATTTGAACACATTTTAAGTTTATTTTTTATTTATTGTAGAACAGTTGAGATGGTTGTTCAAAATAATCACAAATCTTTTTTTTTTTTTTGCAAAATTATGCTTTATTTCTTTACTTTAGTACATAACTATATATTTCAGCAAACATTTATTATTATAAATAGTTTTTACAGATAAAAACAAGCATTATAGGACTTCTCTATATTATTTATATTATACCATAACTCATTTTTTATTAGATTATAAATTATATTACATATTTACTTTGTTAGATTGAACTGTTACCAAATTTTTATAAAATTTTCATTAAGATTTCGGTATTTGATAAATCACATAACGTTGCATTTTGTGCAGTAAGGTGCTGCTAAAATTAAGAGATTAATGCCTCTTTATTTATTTATTTATTTATTTATTTATTTATTTTACTTTAAAAAAAAAAAA
>JAAIIK010000060.1:1533783-1557036 GCA_014706435.1 Silurus glanis | reverse complement strand
ATTATTATTATTATTATTATTATTATTATTATTATTATTATTATTATTAATAAATAAATAAATAAACTTTTTTTTCTTCTAATATACAGATCATATCGATTGTCCCTGATCACAAGTTTTAATGCTAAAATTTCAACATTTTCTACTAGTTTACTGACTGTGATATCTTTTATATGGCACTGCAATGCTGACTGTGTTTTACCTTCTGTTTCGGTTCTGACTGCACAATTCTTTTTTATCCAAAACAGGAAGTGATGGACACGAGCGCTATTTCGTTTACTACTGGTTTATTATCCGTGTTTTGGTGAGAGCGTGTGAAAACTCATTGTGCGTATCGTTGCAACAGCAAAGCCGCCTCTGTGTTGTAGTGTTTGAGATGTGTTTTATGCTTTGATTAACCGGATGAAAAAACATTGTGACAATTTTTAGATGGAGTCTGTATGAGGGTATTAATCTCTCCATTCTTATCTGCATCCAAAGAACACGAGTCCTACAGCTTCAGTAATTGCTCAAGGGAAATCTTTCAATCAAAAAAACCACAATTAGTGATGCAGAGATGCTCGTGTATGAGCTCGGGCATTCATAGATATTTCAAATTGACCTCGGATGAATAGTTCTGGTGTACTTTATCTAGACTGGTTGTGGCGAGTGTTTATTCGTGTTCTAGCATTGTGTGTTCACAAATTTTAAAGTAAAAAAAAAAATGGCAGTCTGATATTTTAGGCAAATATTTGTAAATACGACTTAGACTCAGAATTAGACATAGAATAGATGTTTACCTTAATGATGGGGTATTTTAACAGCTATTCTATAAATAAAACCTCGCTCAGATCCTTCAACTTGTCGAACAACGCATGAAGAAAAAATATTGCTAGTGTTTGAACAGAAACCCAGCAGATGAAATTGCGCATGAATCAACTACACTAAAGTGATGTGGTTTAAAATATGCCTGATTTTATAGCTGTTTTACCCGTTTATTCGCTGTTCTGGTTCCGTAGACATGTTTGCAGTCATGAAAACGGTTGATTAAAAACGGGTGTCGCCTTTGGAAAGTTCTGTAGGACATCAATAGGAAAGATGTGCCATGCGAGGGGACAATGAATTCTTACTCGGCTGTTTTAAATCCAAACCCAGAACGATCTGCATTCTACAAGTCTGCTTCATGTTGTGTAACAGAGGTTTATTAGGTTTATCATAGGTTCATTATATTCATATACAGTAAATGGGTATCTTATACAAAACTGGAGCTGAAATGGAGGATTTCCCTTTTGTTTTTTTTTTTTTTTGTTTTTTTTTAAACGTTTGAATGCAGCTGACCAAACTGCTTATATTTAGTAGGAAAGTCCTATTCAACTTAACAATGCTCTAAAGAAATGGCAATTCTATTTTCCATCAGTTACTTTAAATGAATTTCTATTTAGACTAAGTTTACATTACAAGGCTGTTTTTGCAGTTCAGTGGCTTTCCATTAAAAGGTTTGGACTGGTGTAATCTTTCAAGCTACAGTCACCAATTCAGCCTCTTCTTTATCATCACACTTTTTTTTTTTTTCTTTCTTTTTTTGTGTGTGTAACTCATCCGATCAGACTCACTGTGTATGATCAGATATCCTCAGAGCTCCTATAGACTTGCATTGACCTGGTTTCAGAGCCTGGCTTGAAATGTTTCAAACTCGAACTGACAAAACGATCAATCTGCGTACATCATTCTCTCACTCACTTTGTCTTTCTCTTAATAACTCTCTCGCCATCTATCTACTTGGCATTCTCTCATTCAATTTCACTTTGTACTTGTATTGTTTAAATTTGTCACCTGTCTTTCTAACAGTAACTGTCTTTCTGCCTGTCACCTTTTCTTTCTGTTTGTCTTTCTCCTTTTTTTTTTTTTTTTTTTTTTTTTTTTTCTTTTTTCTTTCAAGCTCTATTCAAGCTTATGAAATGGTTTTAAACTTCCAGACTGGCAAACCTTTTGTCAAAGATCCTCGTGACGAATTTTACCCATCTAGCGTTACCTGAACAAATACTCCAAATATCAAGTAAAAACTTTTCAGCAACCATTTTTGAAAAGGACAATACTAGAGACCTGAAACTTATAGAGATAATTTAATGAGATCATTTAGAGTAGTCAGTGTGCAGCTTGTATAGCAGTATAGATTTACTGTCCTCTGAAAATAGCTTAACATACAGCCTTTATTGTCTAAATAACTGCCAACAAAAGTGAGTACACCCTAAGTCACAACAGCTGTACATCATGTAACCATGCAAAGCCACATGTCCTATTCATGTTCATGTTTTTGTCTGCTTGACAGGAGCATACATATTTGTGTATCTTGTATTAGAGCAGTTAAAATGTGTTGCTTTGAGTGCAATTCTCTCACACAGACCACTGGATGTTCAACATGGCACCTCATATTAAAGACTCTCTGAGGATTTGAGAATTTGAATTGTTGCTCTCCACAAAGATGCTGAGGCAATAAGAAGATCAGGACCACCCTGATACTGAGTTACAGTACAGTGGCCAGGGTCATACAGAGGTTTTCCAACTTGGGTTCCACTCAGAACAGACCTCACATGGGTCCATCAAAGGAGTTAAGTCCTCTTGCTGTGCATCAGGTGCAGAAGCTGCTTCAAAAAACAGATGCATGAGTGCTGCATCATGATTGAGGTTGCAGAAGCAGAAGGTCCACTTGGCAGTGCTTAGACCATTCGGCACACACTGCAACAAGTCAGTTTGCATGGCTGTCGTCCCAGAAGGAAGTTGTCCTAGAAGAAAACCGATTGCTGATGCAACCTTTTCAGGAGCATGAATGATTACATGGAACCATGTCTTGTGGTCTGATGAGACTTCGATAAACTTGTTTGGCTCAGATGGTCTCCAGCATGTGTGGTGATGTCCTGGTGAGGAGAACCAAGAAAATTGTGTCTTGTCTACTGCCAAGCATGGTGGTGGTAGCATCATGGTCTGGGGGCTGCATGAGTGCAGATGGTACTGGGGAGCTGCGGTTCATTGAGGGGAAACATGGATTCCAACTGTGACATTCTGAAGCAGAACATGATGCCCTTCCTTCAGAAACTGGGCTGGACGGCAGTTTTCCAACATAACCCCAAACACACTGCCAAAATGCCTTGCTGAGGAGGGTGAAGGTGATTGAGTGGCCAAGTATGTCTCCAGACCTGAACCCTATTGAGCACCTGTGGGGCATCCCCAAGTGAAAGGTGGAGAAGTGCTATGTGTCTAACATCCAGCAGCTTCGCGATGTCATTATGCAGGAGTGGAAAAGGATCCCAGGAACAACCAATCCAGCTCTGGTGAATTCCATGCCCAGGAGGATTAAGGCAGTGCTGGATAAATATGGTGCTCACACTAAATATTGACAGTGGATACAGTTTTGACATGTTCACTCAGGGTGTACTCAATTTTGTTGCCAGTTATTTAGACAATAATGGCTGTATGTTGTTATTTTTAGAGGCCAGTAAATCTCCAGCTCCTGCTGTTCCAATAGACACAATGACACCAGTAATGTACACGTTTGTTTTGTGTAGAAGCTATGCGGATTCAGACCGACCATTATTATTTATGTAGCATTGCTACTTATAGTATCTAAACTATATCGACAAAGGTTTGCGGACACCTGACCATAAGATTTGTATGCGTTTGCTGATTTGTATGTATTCACTGTTCTAATAACCTCCACTCTTCTGATATGTTCCTCTATATTTTAGAGTGTGGTTTTGGAGATTCCTGCTCTTACAGCCACAAGTGCATTAGTAAAGTCAGATACTGATGTAGGTGAGGTGAGGAGGCCTGGGATGCAGTCAGTGTTCCAAATCACCTCAGAGCTGTTTAGTAGGGTTGAAGTCAGAGCTCTACAGGAGACCATTTATGATCTTTCACGTCAGTCCATGTAAAGCATATCTTAATGGAGCTGAATTTGTTCACAGTTGCATAGTCATGCTGGGATTAGTTTGAGTCTCCTAGTTGGAGTGAAGAGAAAATGTACTGATCCGGCATCCAAACACATCCTATACAATGGTGTGGACCAACTTTGTGGTAACAGTCTGAGGATGTACCACATGGCTGGAAAAGTCAGGAGTTCCAGCACTTTGTTCCATATAGTGCGTGTGTATATCTGAACTGTGAACATCAGTTTTGATAAGAAGTATTAGCTCAGGTTAAGACTCTGGGTTACTGATGGGAAGGTCATGGGTTCAAAGCCCGGTGTTGCAAAGTTGTTTGGCTTCTCAGCAACCCTCTTAAACCCTCTATGCTCCAGGGTTGCTGCATCATGGCTGACCACAGCTTCCCAACATCATTGGGATATGTAAAGAAATATCACTGTCCTGTAATGTACATGTAACAAGTATAAAGCAACTTTTTTTTATGTATAGTTTATTTTAAAATGAGAATTTGATTTCTTATTACGGCAAGCATCAGATTAATATTTTATCCCGGTAAGATTGTATTAAATTAGATATAATGTCTATCACTAATTGCTCTGTGTTTTAGTGTGTAGACTTTGGCGGTTCTCTATGAACTGCCACGTTGTTTTGCATATGATCGTTATTTGTTGCAGTGGTACCTTGTTTTGCCGTCTGTAATGCAAATGAGGGATGAAAGAGGTTCGCGTGTAACAGCATTTATCTGTTATGGTAGGGGCTATTGTTCAGGCTGGAGGTGAAGTAAGTCAGATTTGAATATCGCTCAGTTTTTGAACGTTGGAACATCTAAATCTATATTCTGTGACTCCCAGGACACTGTTCGATCTCCGTAGTGTTGCGGTATGTCATATTCATATCAGCAGCAGCAGTGGTGCTGAGAGAACGCGCTTGAGAAACAGTTTAGTGAGGAGAAAATCAATCTACATTTCAAATATTGGTCATTTTCGAAATAAAAGTGTAGCGCATCTACTAATAATTATAAATAAATATATATTTTTTTACAAATGTCTATGTTTAAAGCAATGTCATGATACAAATGCCGACGTGTATCCCATGCACAATTTTTGAAAAATCAATGCATCGCATCGTTAACTCTTGTGCCGATGCTCCAATGCGAATCGGAGAATCTTGTCATCAATCAGTTGCTGAGCTGGTACAAGTCTGTCCTGAGAAAAAACAGTCAAATAATGTAGTGCAAATTTTGATGACTGGAATGTTAAAGATATGGTTGGGGAAAGGTAGCTCAGTGGTTAAGGCGCTGGGATTCTGATCGGAAGGTCGGGGTCTCAAGACCTGGTATCGACAAGCTGCAGCACTTGGGCCCTTATCCCTCTGTCCTCCAGGGTCGCTGTATCAATGCTGACCCTGCGCTTCTGAACAAGCCGAGATATGTGAAGAAAAGAATTTCGCTGTGCTGTAATGTACATGTGACAAATAAAGGCTGTTCCTAAAGCTCATGGAGATTTTGGACTAAATTATCTCACTTTTGATAAATATTGATATTTTATCAATATATTGTACCGCACAAGGTTAACTACTGCATGTGTTCAGCCTTAATACAGTCAGGGATCTCAGTATTGTGTGACGTGTGTCCCGATTGTGTGTAACTGTTTATATCCAGGCTGCTTGGTTTTGTCAAGTTGTAGCTTGTCAGTCATTTTGGTAGCCAAGTTGATCTCGTTATTCACAGGCGCATGCCCCGGCTACTAGAGGGAAGAAGGAAATGGCCCCTTTGAACCCCAGACTTTACTTCCTCTTCCTTTTTGCTTTCCGTTCTTCTTTCTTCTCTCCTGTATTGTTTATAATGTCTCTCTGGCATGCAAAGAGATGTTCCCGACACCGGGGTCAGCATGAGGATGAGTCACACACGCACAGTTTTCCTAGCTGTATTGTGAAATCTAAGTTTATAACAAACACCACATACTCCACGTAAATCCTGGTGTTACACTTTTTTAATGAAACTTCTGTATTGTTATTAGAGGCCATTGTTCCAAATATAGATCAAGTTCAAATTTGGTCGACAAGAAAAGTATTTTCATGGCCAGCTACTTAGTTACATTTATAGCATTTGGTTGAGTTAAGGGCCTTTCTCAAGGGCCCTGCAGTGGCAGCTTGTTGGATTTGAACTTGACGGTCCGATCCAAAGTCCAATGTCTTGACCACTGCGCTGCCACCTCCCCACATCTTGCCATCATGTTATGATTTTAAGAAAAGTTGATACTTTCCCCCTTTTGGAAGCTTTCTGCTGTAACAAATACACAGTACAGCAGTGCTTTCTTTATTGGGCCAAATAGAGTTCCAAGTTTATATTGACTTCTGAAAGCATTTAATACTCTATATACAGGTGAGCATGCAAAATCTCAGCCCAACGCCGAGCTAGTAATCATGAACCAGTAGATTGCATTGCTTGATTATTCTCCATATCACCATATCTCCATATCATTCCATATCTCCATATCATTCTTAGTTTTTTAGACCGAGGTGGAGCTGCGATATCCAGTGTCCTCACCTGACACTACGTACAAACTGTCCTAATTAAAATATCCAGGAACTGTCCTTGACTTGGACCTCAGTATCAGTTTCACCCTGTGGCTTTTGTCTGCTATTGTTAGTAATGGCCTGGCAGGTATGAATAATTTACAGTTAGGGGATGCAAAACTCTCTCAGCCCACACATTTGGCTCTTTCCGGGGTTTATTTGCTTCAGATGTAGATCTAAAGTTAGATGTCTGCTTTTAGCTTTTGAGGTTAGTTGGTCAAATGGTAATGCTAATGAGAGTACAACTACGTGTATGTAATCACTGTATAGATTTACAACTTTTAAGTGTTCACCCAAGCTCATTTTCTGAACATCAATGTCAGATTTTACTCAACATTTTGCTGCAAGTATAGAGAATCTGGTATCTGATAGTTTGAATTTTTTTTTAAGCAATGCCACAAAGCATATATAGATTTCATTCTAAAATGAGCAAAATAACGTACCTCGCATGGGAGCTATGCTACACCGGGCGGTCGGGTTATAAATCATTACCGTATACATGGGTAGAGGTCAAACGAGTAGGATTACAGGAGAAAAAAGTCAGCGTAGCGATTTTTCAGTCAGACTTTAAACTTCTTTCAGTACATCATATCTTTGTGTTCTGTCAATAGCCAGTAAACCCAATTAATAAAAACATTGTATTGAGAAAAAGTTTGGCCTAAATTTGAACATGCAGGCCACACGCATCAGTGCACATGGTGGTACTTAACAACCGCACAATTCCTGCCAGCTGTTGGTGCTTCTGTTTGCATTTTTGTCCGTCACCATTACATTTTGTAAACCAGAAATATGCCAAATCCCTAGTTGTTTAGAACGTTTTATTTTTCAGTTGCAATTACAAGTCTAAAACACAATTACAGTATACAGTGTAATTGGAATAACTGTGTAATCTTTTAACTTGATCATTAAAGAAAGAAACGTGGACACGGTTGAAATGGAGGTCTTGTGAGTAGTGATGGTACATCGGATCCCAGGCTTTAGTGTGTGTGTTTGTGTAGATAAGCTGTGGCGAAATTACAGGGGTTCTAACACGCTCAAGCGATTGATTTATAAAGTAGGTGTCTTGTGAAATTGAAGCCATGTAACATTTCACAGATTTATAGCTCGGTGTGCAAAAGTTACTTTTTACCTTTTGAAATGTACCTTTTGGAGGTGGAGCTGGAGGTAGCAGAGCTGAAGATGTTGAGGTTTTCGTTGGGAGTGACGAGGATGGACAGGATTAGAAATGAGTTTATTACAGGGACAGCGCATGTAGGACGTTTTGGAGACAAGGTGAGGGAGGAGAGATTGAGATGGTTTGGACATGGGGAATATGGGCAGAAGAATGCTGAGGATGGAGCCGCCAGGAAGGAGGAAAAGAGGAAGACCAAGGAGGAGGTTTATGGATGTGGTGAGGGAAGACATGCAGGTAGTTGGTTTAAAAGAGGCAGATGCAGAGGACAGAGGGGTATGGAGACGGATGATCCGCTGTGGCGCCCCCTAATGGGAGCAGCCGAAAGAAGAAGAAGAAATAGCTCAGCTTAATACATTTTTCTTTCATCATACTGGACACCTTTCTAAGGCTCCCCAGTCTCATTCCTTCTAATAGAGTTAATCCTGTCCCTTTATGGATTACTGACGTTTGTTTTTCTTTCTTTTCATATCTACATGTGAAATTCTGTGCGTTTGCTGCTGTGCTGTATAAAGAAAGTGCAATGCTGCTGTAAACTTTTTTTAACCAAGAAGAAAGACGTAATGTTTTACACACTTTGTTAGCAATATATAAAGTTGACTTTGTGGACGATCAAAGCCTAAGAGGCAGACAGGGAAAAAGAATTATTAAAGAAATTAAGACTATATACATAATGTGGTGCTTACAGCAAAATACGAGTGAAAAATATAAAATTGAGACATTTTATTATAAAGTGTAGGCTGTGTCTGTTTTCAGAGCAGTGACCGTCATTTTTGCACTAATACAAAAGCTCATTGCTAAGAAGATTGTAAAAAGGATCATTGTTGCATGACATTTGCTATTGACACACTATTACATACAAAGACTCTGAGATCTGATTCATTTGTGGGAGTCTTTGGTTTTCTTCATTTTTTTTGCATTAGGTAATAGTATACTGAAAGAAATCAGTAATATTTCTGCATTGTGATCTTGTATAAGAGGATGAGGGACAATGCAATCCTCTGTGAATTGTGGTGTTTTAGAAATGTGAAAGAGCCAGTGGCTATAATTCCCCCCCCTGTAAGAGTTTTAACAAGTGGGATTCTCTGATACGGTCTTTACTCTCGTTCTCTCAGCAGATCACTTTTTGTTGATCCTCTCATTTCCCTCTCTTTTACTTTTACATCTTGTTTGCATGTTCTTTTATTGGATGAGTTACATTGCTGTACGGGTTAATGATTTGAAATGAATTATTTCTCTTCTCTCTTACTGTCTTTCTCATCTGCTGGAAGTAGTATTCACAGATTTGATCGTGAACTCTCTGAAAGTCAACTAATATTCTAAAGTTTCATTTTAAGTGCTGCAGGTTTTAGTGCCATACTAACAAAAACACGTTTGATGAAGCTTTTTATGTTTTTTTTTATTTTTTTTTTTATTCTTTTAATTAAAAAAAGCCTTTGATAGAATGTGTATAAGAGGCAGGGGGGTAAAACTTTTAAACTGAATGATCAGTGTAAATTGTTTTTATTTATCCCTTTTGGAATTTTCCATTTTTGACTGATCACACACACCTTGTATTGTACATGAATACTGATGACATCCAAACTATGAAAGAACCCTTATGGAGTTATATAGTAAACAAAAAAACTTAAATTACCCAGGCCTTAAATAACCCAGAGTATGTTTATATATTTTTGATTTTTCAAAGTTGCCACCTCTTGCTTTGATGACAGGTTTGCAAACTCTTGGCATTCTCTGTCAGTCAGTCAGTCAGTCAGTCCACTGCTGTCTATTCATTGTATTTCTTTGCCCAAGCAGGTCTCTTTTGCTTGTTGTTCTTCCAAAATAATGGTTCCTTTGCCACAATTGGACGATTAAGGCCTAACTAATGCATTCTTCCCTGAACAGTGGATGTTGAAATATGTCTGCCACTTGTCATATGTTCTAAATGACCATCGAATCCTGACCATTGAGTAGAGAGTCAACCTTGCACCACACTGTATGTGGTTACAGCTATTTTGTAATGAAGGATCATTTCACAAGGTACCCAAGTACCCTCGCCTAACTGTCCTGATTAAAATGCTTTGCGTTTATTTGTTGTGGTCACGAACGTGTAAAACTGTGTTTTAAACCAGTGGTCCCCAACCCCCCGGGTCGCGGACGGGCACCGGTCCGTGGGTCAATTGGTACCGGGCCGCACAAAAAGAATACATAACTTATATTATTTCCGTTTTATTTATTATCTGATTCTGAACGATGTTTTATTTTGGAAAATGACCGGATTCTCTCCGCCACATCTGTCTGACTAACTCTTGATGCAGGTCATGTTGCCTCAGTCACATGTCTTACCTCCATCCTCTACTTTCTTAAAGGAGCTGCTCCGGCCGCTAACACATAATACATTACCGCTAAATTGAAACCCCCAAGCTAACAAAATGAACAAAAATCAACACCGTGAATTCACGTTTATTATTATAGTTAGAAAATACCAGTTTTTATGCCGGTCGTATCATTTTTATTTTGTTGTATTTCTCCGCCACACCTTAAAGGCCGGTCCGTGAAAATATTGTCCGACGTTAATCCGGTCCGTGGCGCAAAAAAAGGTTGGGGACCGCTGCTTTAAACCACCGTATCTGTTTTGCTATGCGGTTTGGGGTTTGAAGATATGAATAATTTAACTTAAGATGGAACAAAATTTACACAACTCGCGCTTTTTAGCTTTGGTTATTTGTTTTCGCTATTAGGACAGCATGATTTTGGGCTTTGAGAGTAGTCTCTAAGCAACAGTGTTTGCGCCCCTCTGTTTTATGGGACTATGCTAAATTGGCGTTCTATTTTATGGTAATGTTTGTAACCCGCTTTCCTCAGATGGACGTTTGAGAACTGGAATGCTGTTGCTGTTTTTATTTTTTTTTTCCCTCTTCATGAAGTTGAATTCTTGTTTTCTTTTCTTTTTTTATTGTCTCATCAGTAAAGTTGGCAGTCTATTAGATAAATTGACCACTTATGTTACTTGAATGTGTAGAGTTAGAGACTGCAGTAAATATGTACAATATGTAAGACCAACACAGTATCACTGCTGCCTAGATGGACCTTTTGAAATAGACGTTGTAGCCACATGGGTGTGTTTGTGTATGCTAAAATACATGATGCAGCAACACTGTTAGTGTTTTTTAAAAAAGCAGTTATTTAATGTGCAGTGTTTTATAGACACAAAGTCTCAGGAAAAGTGAAAGAGAAAGGAGAATTCTTGCGCTCTCTTAAAATGAGTACAATTGAGCTCAATTTCACATCAGAGCCAGATTTCTAATAGTTGTTAGAAAGAGGTTAGCATTCGAACAGCTTTCTAATGGCTTATTTTTTTTGGAGATTGGAGATGTTAATGTTCTGTTACTCCCTTTTCCACTTATTCTAGTTTTGCACCTTCTAATCTATTGCATGATAAAGTTCAGTGTAACAGGTGCTAATGAACTAATAGGTTTTCCTGCTATTCCTTTTTACTCACCTCTTCATTGGAGGCATGCATAAAGGTTTTCACTACAGGGCTTCCACACTCAACAACAAAACAGAAGAGTGTTTATTCCATAGTTGCTCAATGCTGAAATGTAGTTTATGAGGAAAAGTTTGTGTGTGTAAAAGGCTGATTGTGTGTTGTGCAATATTAGCAGCTGGGTTAACTAGTCTGGCTGATTTCATTTGTATTTTTGGGAAATGCAAATGTGGGGAGTAACTTTAGGATGACTGGGGAGTGGGGTAGTTGTGCTGCGCTTTCAAGTGCTGACATTTTTCTTTTTTCCACAGAGGAACTTGTGCTGCTCTTTCTTCACCTCTACTTCATGAAATGGAACAGACCTTTCTGATTGGTTAGACCTCTCCTCATACACCAGACCCATGAGGTAACCCAGTCAGTGGTTGATGATGCCCATGGCAGGGCTGTGATGGGGCAGAGGGTCTCAGGCGTGGTGAAATCTGCTGAGGAGTGTGAAGGGGCCGCACTGGCATTGCAGGTGGCCCTTGTACCCCTTGGCAGGCATGGACAAGGATACGGGTTAGGCCACCCTTTCTCACCGCGCCTGGAACTGCTGCTGGACATGCCTCCAGCAGATGCTGACACTCAACTAGAGCATTCTTGGAACCCCGATGACCGTTCACTCAACCTGTTTATAAAAGACGATGACCGGCTGACGTTCCATCGCCATCCAGTAGCGCAGAGTACGGACTGTGTGCGGGGCAGAGTTGGCTTCACTCGTGGCCTGCACGCCTGGACTATACGGTGGCCTGTGAGGCAACGTGGCACGCATGCCATGGTCGGGGTCGCGACTTCTCGGGCACCACTGCATGCTATTGGATACACGGCACTTGTTGGCGGCGATGCAGAATCTTGGGGATGGGATTTGGGGCGAGGGAAAATTTACCATGACAGGAAAAGCTATTCGGGGCCAGTGCCTTCCTACCCATGTAGCCTTAATGGAGAGGACGAGGACACTTTTTCAGTACCTGAGGAGGTTCTAGTGGTCTTGGACATGGATGAGGGAACTCTTGGGTTTTGTGCCGATGGTCATTTCCTTGGCGTAGCCTTTCGGGGCCTTAAGGGGAAAAGGCTGTACCCAATTGTCAGCGCAGTATGGGGACACTGTGAGGTCACAATGACGTACATCAACGGACTTGAGCGTAAGTGATTGATTAGTGGATTCTCACACTGTCCGGTTAAACCATGTACTTGGGTTAAAGTAGAGACGCAATAGGTAAAATGTTACTCCAGTAAAAGTCAAAGTGCTCCCTTTGAATCAGAACTTTCGCTCTACCCTGATTGGTGGCTTGCTGCCTGTTTGACCGGTTCAATTTTTATCCACTAAGAAACAAAAAGGAACGACTGATTTCGCAAGTTGAGTAAAAAGAGATATTTGACTTTGAAATGTAGTGAAGTAAAAGTCTCCCAAATGGAAATACTACAGTAAAGTACAGACATGCGAAAAAGCTACTTAAGTACAGTAGCGAATTACATTTACTTCCTGACGCCAGTGTCAAACCTCATGCAAATTGAGAAATGCAGAAAATGTTATTATAGTTGCATCGTTTTTGGTTCATCTAAATGGAAAAATAAATAATGATGTATCACCATTCAGGATGATCTGCAGTGTAATGGTTGTCTTATAATGCTGGTGTTTTTTTCTTTTCTGCAGCTGAACCTCTGCCGCTGATGGAACTATGCAGGAGAGCAGCTCGCCAAGCTCTTGGCCGACATCGGATCCACCACATCCACACGCTCCCCCTTCCCCAGACTCTAAAAAACTACCTGCAGTATCAGTGAGCATCTCGCACATGACCCTGAACTACAGCACCAGTGACCTCAGCGCACAACTAAATGTCCCGACTCCTATTGTTTTTTTTTTGTTTTGTTTTTTAATGCAAGACTCCAGTTAGCAACTAAGAACAGTGTATTGTATTGTATTTGTACCCAGTTTGCACCCACCGTATAGTCCAGAATGAGCTTTGCTGGCTACAGAAGGTCAAAGAGCTGCTGGTAGAGAAGAAAACAGCGCCGTGTTTTAAAAGCTAGCTTCACTTATTTAGTATCATTTAAAACTATTTGCAACACAGAACATCAAGCCAAAAAAAAAAAAAGTTGAAGAAAAGCTAGCAGTGATGTCATACTGTATGATTGGAAGCTTGTGATTGGAAAATCAAGCTTATCTTTAGACTTGGCTTTTTATCGAAAGATCAGTTGTAGTTGGATTGTATACATTTACCCCCCCCGCCACCGTCCCCCGTCTCCAAACCTCACTCCTCCAAAAAAGCACAGCGAATTGTAGCATCTGATTTCGACACTGGTGCTATGGACACTTCATTTTACAATATGGGTGGGGGGGCAGACTGGAATGATGGTCTTCCTCAAATAATTATTTGCTTATTTTTTTACATCACACTAAATATATTTCATTACATCATGGTCTTCCATATCACACCTAAATGCTAGGGTTTTTATTATTATTATTATCCGAGTGGCTGTATTGATTGATTGATATTTGTGGATGTTTATAATTTGAGTGTGTCCTTTTGAAATGGTGCAGCTTGTTGTGTGAGTATTGTGATGATTTTTATAGAGTTTTAACACCAGAGACATGCCTGCGTTCAGTGCTTTGGACAGGGAATGATCCCGTTCCAACTGGAAATCTAGAAACTGCTGTTTATACAGATGGATATGGAAAAACAGGAGATTCCACACTAGCTAGGTGTTATGAAGTGTTAGTGTTTGCCATATTGGAAGGGGACAGATTGTTTTGTCAGACAATGCCGAGTTTTCCCTGATCAAGTCAACAGCCTGCACTGGTTTTTACAGGAATTTCAGCATATCTATGCACTGCAGATATTTTTTTTTTTAAAACTTCAAGAAGATCTACCCAAGATAATGCTTTTGGTCCTTATTTAATAAAGACACCATTTTATTAACATTTAATAGCCTTATAATTATTTAAAGATCCTAAGATAGCTATTTTTTAGTTTACATAACTTTTACATGTTTGGAATAGTTTTAGCTACCACTATATCATCATTATATACTGACATTTACATCCAGCCATTGAGAACCTTTAGTGCTCAATATTTTTCGTGCTGGGTTGAATTTTTGTAAAATTTTTATTTTCTTTCTTTTCTTTTTTTTTTTTTTTTTAACTATACTTAAACAAATCGCAGTGCATTTCCTCTCGCTCAACTCCAAACCAAAATGAAATGAATCAAACAGTGTCTTGACTTGTTTTTTTTTTTTGCGTTAATCAAACCAGATGTCTCTCTCTACTAATGGGGAAAAAGAACTAAAGCAAACTTGCACAACCTGGAAGTTTTCCCCTCTTCTATGGAGACACTGTTGGCGTGTCTGGCTTGGCCTCCGGTGGCTACCATTTTCATATCTGATTTTAAATGTAAATAAAATTCACCCAAACCAAAACTGTTCTCTGCTCTGTGATCTGATTTTGCACATGGTTTTATTTCTGTTTCAGTGCTGTGGTTTCGAGAATTGCTGCAGGTTTTAGAGTGGCACAACAGAGCTTCTTTTAATCAAAGATCCAGTGGGTACAATGGTGTTGGATTCAAGACTAGTTTTAAAAAAAAGTCTAGATACATACATTTGAGTAAGACTGATTTGGTATTGTCCACATCCATTTCTGTCAATATGTACATCTGGTAAAGATTTGTGATCATGGCTGATTCTAGATTGATGTTTGGGGTAAGTCTTGCCAAGACCACAACTAAAAAAAAAACAAAGAGTACCTGAACAATTCTCGCAGTGTGTACATAAACAAAGATTAATGGTAATAAATGGACATTTTATGCCACCCGGATGAGGATGGGTTTCCCCTTGATTCTGGTTGCTCACATGGTTTCCTCCTCAGACCATCTCAGGGAGTTTTTTCTCGCCACTGGCTCACTCGTTAGGGAAAAAAAAAAACCTAAAATTGTATGGTTCAAACTTACATTATTTGATTACCACTTTCTGTGTAATGCTGCTTTGATTCGATGTCCATTGTTAAAAGTGATCTACAAATAAAAATCAAGATGACCACATTATGCTAGTGAAAGGGGCCACTGCAATTAAGGAGTACAGTTGTAATAAAGTGGTGTACTTTCGATGTTTTTGAGTAATAGGGCCAGGACCCAAGGTTTTCCAGCAGAACATTATCTAGAACATTACACTACCTTTTCTTCCCATAGTGCATCCTGGTGTTTTCTTTGCAAGGTAAGTCTTCACAAACACACACACCAGGCTGTCCAGATAAAGAAAACATGAATGAAAAAATACTGATTCATCAAACTATATCAGCTTCTTCCATTGCTGCATGGTCCAGATGAGATCTTCATGTGTCCCTTTTTTATTTTTTTATTCATTATTATTATTTTTTTTAAAAACACCTTCTGATTACAACCTAGAATTGTCTGTATTTTGTGCACCAGTGGCTTTTGTGTTGGATCGGACCAGCTGGACAAGCCTCCATTCTTCGAACACATGAAGAAGGTGCCCGTGACCCTGTAACTGATTTACCAGTTGTCTTTCCTTTCTAAGGCACCAACCACTGCATACCAGAAACAAAGCACAATCCTGCTGTTTTGGAGAATCTCTGTTCCAGTCATCTGACTGTGTTATAGTTTGTCTCTTAAATCCTTACTTCTGTCTATTTTCGTGCTTCCAACATACCAGCTTAAAAAACATAAACCTCACTGTTCACTTGCTGACTTGATTTACCATTGTAGTTAATGCCATTAAATGTATTCCTGTCACCTGTTGGTGGTTTTAATGTTGTGGCTATTTTGGTGTATTTAAGTGCAGGTACAGTTTAAAACTAATGTTAACGATGAGTTGTACATTACACAGTTAGCAATCTAACAATAGTTATGATGGTATGATGAAACATGAGCTAAATAGTTAATGAGCCTTGCAAACTTGTAACACAACAGCAGCCTTGTGTTATGGTTGCCAGTTTTCTTTATATGCAGTTTTATACTATATGGTCATATATTATATAAATATATATTTTCTTACGCATTGTTTAGTTAGTTCAATTTTCAAAATGGTGTTCTTTGGATACAGAATGATTTCTTTTTTTTTATATATTAGTTACTTACCAGAGTCTTGCTTCCTGTTTTCCATCTCTTGTTTCCTCTTTTTACTTTGACATGAAACCAGGAGTTTGGCAGATGTCGCTGCAAAGTGAGTGTGTGTCTGTGTGTCTGTGTGTGTGTGTGTGTGTGTGTGTGTGTGTGTGTGTATTCTTTTTCTATGAATAGTTGCTGATCAGTCTTCCATCAGGTGGCGCCATGTTTCCACAAAAGAGAACCACTTGCATCTGCGGTATTATATTTATAATATTAAAAAGAATGTTGTTGGCCTACTGCAAGGAATTCTTTCAAGATATTGAAAAAATATTTTATAGCCTGTGTCCATGTTGGTCTGAACATGATGATGATATTATTATTATCATTATTGTTATTAATATTATTATTATTATTAATATACCAAATGTGGTGGTGTTTAGGCAAAATATTGAAAATATTTATTACAATCCATAACCCCATTGCAGTAGACACCAAACTAGAGTGAACTTGAATCACTGCTTGATTCACTATGAAATGTATAAGATGACCTGAGTGAGAGTGATAAATTCCCCTTAATTATAAGCATGGCAGAAGCAGACATGCAACAAAAAGTACAAAGATGGAAAAACGAACTTGTTTCCTTTTCGAGCCTCAGTATATCCAGAACCCTCTAAAGTGGTTCACATATACATTAATATCAGTTACAGACAAAGTTTTCCCAAAACCTTTAAGAAAACTAAAATGAGAACTGATGAAAACCATAAAACATAAGAAAATCTCTTTAACCAACACCTAACAATAGAGGATCCAACCGCATATACAGCATATCAAACAGCATGGGACTATACTTACCAAAAACATAAAACAGCAAACAAGCTAGCAAAGACATTCAAAAAAGTCTATGCTAGCTTGTTGGCTCAAAACACCACACATTTCAAACAATACATCTTCTTCAAGTAAAGAAACCATTTGAGTTCTACTCAGACAATAAAGAACTTTATAACCAAGGAGGAACTCTTGAGCTCCATATAGAGGTCCAGTATTACCACTGACTGGCAGGACAAGATTCACTATCAGTAAATAAAACACCTTAACCAAAGTGTTCAGTTTTAGCTTCTTAAAAATGTGGAGAAAGTCTGAACATCAGGACGCACACCACCTGCCTGGCTAGAAGCAATAATAATACCATACCTAAACTAGGCAAGGTAGAAAATGATCCTGTCCTGTTCTAATTATCTTTGTAAACCATGGAAAGGGGAAGCTTTTGAAAGCTCATGGAAGGCTTGTAGCTTGAAACTGACAATCAAATAAGTACCCTTCAGAGTGGCTTTAAAATGGGTAGAGACCTGATTCCTTTGTTTAAAAAAAGAACATGATGTATCTGTGTCTTTTTGATTTTAAAAAGGGCACCTGTCCATTTTTACCTTTAAAGATAAGCCTTTACCTACTCAAGTTTACACACACAATAAGTGGAGTACCTCAGGAAAGCATTCTTTTTTCTACCCTTATTAGTATTACAGTTTTTCTCAGTTGCTTTGGAGCATCTAAGGGAGTTTTTTCTTGCCACAGTCGCCATGGCTGCTCATCAGGGATAAATACACATTGTTCTCTTAAATGTAAAAAGCTGCTTTGAGACAATGTCTGTTGTGAAAAGCGCTATAGAAATAAACTTGACTTGACTTGACATTTCTCAGATCGGAAATAAAGTTCTCAAAGCTACTTGTTTAACTTCCACATCAAGGAGTCACTTGTGCACATCATAAAATCCATTACTCATTGTTCTGTGAATACTTTGGTACATTCATTTAATTGATTGTGTACAATTGTCTCTACATCAATGTTTGTCATGTTGATCAAAATATATTATACAGGTTCTCACCTGAATAGTCTTAACCACCCAAACTTCTAGGTATTAGCTCATTGCATTAGCAGAGATGGCAAAAGTAAAAAGTAAAGAAGTTTGGCATGTCCTCTGACATGTACTTAAGTAAAAAGTATCCATTACTGATACCTGTTTCAGTATCACGCTGGTAACTGGACCTCACATCATATTAATATATTATCACATCATATTAATATAAAAATAAAATATATATATATTCTTACCTAATGAATGTATCCATGGTGAACATCCACCATATAGAACACAAGCAGAGAAAAGATGATGATGATCAGTTGATCAGGAATGTCTCTGTTCTCAGTCATGTTTACATCAGTGACTCCCTCTGTCTCATCCATGTTACCCCCAGACTTCTTGTTGCCTTCTGCCTTGCTTGTTGTTAGCTTTGTAGGCGTCTGTGATGCCAGGAAATGATACACCAGTGGTGGGTTGAAAAAGTCGCACAATGACAAGAAATAGGTTGATGGGCTGAAAATGCTGCACAAGGCCAGGAAACAATATCATATCACCAAATAGATTAAAACTAAAGTAATGAGCCTGGTTTGAAAATGTAAGAAGTAGAAAGTACAGATATTTGTGCAAAAAAAAATTTGAGTGAAAGTAAAAAGTCCAAAAAATAAATAGTAAAATACTGATTCCAGAAAAAATCTACTTAAGTAAAGTTACAAAGTATGTGTACTTTATTACTTCCCATATCTTTTGCATAAGTCACTGAATGCAAAATGGTTACACCAGTTGTCATAATGTGTGGATCTTAAATTTCTATTGAACGTTTTTGTCAATATGTCTGAATTGATCAATTTGTAGCTCAAATTGCTGAGGAAGTTAATGTTGTTAATGCTCAAAGGGTCAGGACTGTTATGGGAAAAGCAAAAGGGGGACCAACAACAATATTAGTTGGTGGTCATAATGTTATGCCTGATTGTATGTATATATATATATTGCCTGATATATTTCTTGACCCTCGACTACAGCTTACAGTCAGAGCTCTTTTTCACCCTGAGTGTGTACAGTGGCCCTTAACTATATTACATATAAAAAAAAAGTCCAGTTTATGCTCAGTCTTCTCCTTCCCCTATAACCACATTTGTTCTTTTCGCCTCCTTGTAAGACCCCATTTAGAGAACTTTAGCTCTAATGCATTTCTGCTCTATTTCCCCAAGGGATGGAAAAATAACGCATCATCTTTAATGCGTCTTACAATAAAAAGTCAATAACTCAACCAGTTATGTTCCAGGAGCATTTCAACATAAACAGATTTACTCATCACATACGACTATACAAAAATGAATCCAAAGTAAACTGCTGCATTAACATTTAGAAAGCAGGATTGTGGCATCTGTATTCCAGGATAATTAGTTCTGTCTTCACAGCCAAGAGTGTTGTGAGAGCATTTGGGAAGCTGTGAGAAGTGGTACACTTAACCATGAAATGACAATAAAATACACTCATAGTTGATGTATTTAGACAAAATGTCTGAAGGTTTTTAAGGTCTGAGATGTTACAAATGTGAAATATCATGAACCTTTATTCAGTGTCTGAAAAACAAATATTACATCAGACATACAAAATCATGTGTTTATAAAGACAAGGCCTGATTTGTTAAAGTCAAAGAAAAATCATCACACACTTACATACACGTCCTTATTACTGCAAAAAAAAAATAAATAAAAATAAATTAAAAAAAACAGATCACAGCCTGAACTTGGACTGGATAAAAGCAGGACTTCCAGAGATTGCAACATCACTATTCAAGATAAATAAGTATTAAATTATTACAAAACACAGTTAGATGTTTGCCATTTTAGGATGTTATTGTAACATTTGTCCAATAGGTAGTGCTGGCATGAACTTTCTTTTTTGCATAGCCTCAGTTTATTGTCCTGAAGATGCCTACTAATTTACTTCATTTCAAATCAATTTGTATTTTATTTGTATAGCACTTTTAATAATGGACATTGTTTCAAGCAGCTTTACACAGATAATGATGTAATAAAGAATAAATAAGATGTTCTTTATAAGTGTAATTTGTCTCTAAAGAGCAAGCCGGTGGCGACTGTGGCAAGGAAAAACTCCCTGCGATTATATAAGGAAGAAACCTTGAGAGGAACCAGACTCAAGAGAGAACCCATCCTCATCTGGGTGGCACCGAATGTCCATTTATTACAGCTAAACAATGTTGAGGTGTGCAGTGATGGTGAGCAAATGCTCATGAGTCAGTGTAGCAGACTGTTGACATTAAGTACAGTCTAAGTCCATCCTCAAAGCTCCTGTCTTACTCTGTAATTTCATGGATCCCCAGGCCGTTGATGTGAAAACCTCCCCAGCAGCACAGAGTCGCCTCCAATCAAAGAGAACCCCATTCAGAGGCAGGCCGGGACAAAGCGGGCAGATCCCAGGAGAGGAGAGGGGCAGGAACAGTGGTCACTGGTACCTCAGGAGCATGTTTAACTCGACCGAGAGAGAGAGAGAGAGAGCGAGAGAGAGAGAGAGAGAGAGAGAGAGAGAGAGAGAGAGAAGAGGGGTGACAGGGAGAGAAAGATAAGGATTATTAAGTATCCTTATTGTTGTATAAACGTTAAGGACACTGTGCAGTTGGGGACCCCGGCAAGAAGTTAACACAAACATAAGGGATCTCTGGGATGAGAGATGACCCACCATACCATAGTCAACAAACCTGAGTGAATGCGTGAGAGGACGACATCATGTAAATATCCCAATTCACTCAACATTTTACATCCATGATCCCTCCAGATCTGCTTCTTTACCTGAGAAAAACCTACTGACAAAAGGCACTTTTTGATCTAAGTAGGTGTAGGGGAACATAATGGTACAGAAGTTCACTCAGATACTGCGGCATGAGAAGCCCATTAAGTGCTTTATATGTCAGTAGTAGTATTTTATAATCAATGCGAGATTTAATTGTGAGCCAGTGTAGACTGATTAAAACAGGAATAATGTGGTCATATTTTCTAGATCTAGTAAACCCTTTCTGCTGCATTCTGGACTAACTGAAGCTTATTTATGCACTCACTTTTACACCCAGACAGTAAAGCGTTACAGTAGTCTAATCTAGATGTAACAAAAGCATGAAAAAGTTTTCCTGTAACGACATCATGTTTCTATTTTTAGCAATATTTCTAAGATGAAAGAAGGCAATCCTGGTTAATATTATTGTAATATGTGCCTCAAAGGACAAACTAGGGTCAATAATCACACCAAGGTCTTTGACTGCTGTACACCCTGAAACAAAAAGACCATCCAGAGATGCTAATTAATTGGAAAGATTTACTTCTAGCTGCATGTGGTCCTAGTAAAAGTATTTAAGTCTAATCCGAGTTGAACAGAAGGAAGTTATTAGGCATCCACTGTTCAATAACCTTTACACACTCCTCAACATTGTTAATAATGCCGATCTCTATCATCTGGCTTTGCTGAAATATACAGTACAACTGTATATCACCAGCATAGCAATGGAAGCAAAAACCATGTTTATGTATAATCTCACCCAGAGGCATCATATATAAAGAGAAAAGCAGTGGGCCTAAGACAGATCCTTGCAGAACACCAAACTTTACCTCATAGAGTGTGGAGAACTCACCATTTACATCAACAAATAAGACCTAACCAGGAGAGAGCTGTTCCCTTTATTCCAACAACATTCTCTAGTCTATCAAGGAGGATAGTATGATCAACAGTGCCAAGAACTGCACTGAGGTCAAGCAAAACAAGTATGGAGAAAAAAACCCTGATCAGAGGCCAATAACAGGTTGACTGATACATTAAAAAAAATTATTCCTAAGTAGATTTGAGCATAACTGCTGTGCTACAACCTTTTCTAGAATTTTAGAGATAAATGGCAGGTTTGATATTGGCCTATAATTGGACAGCTGACAAGGGTCAAGGCCGGGTTTCTTAATTAGGGGGATGATAACTGCCAGTTTGAAAGATTTAGGTACATAACCAATGCTAATGGAAGTGTATATTATAAAACAGGTTCAATTACTTCAGGAATTATCTGTTTGAAGAAACTTGTAGTCAAGGGAAATGAATGAAATTATGTCGTTCTCATGAATGGGAGTAAAACTTTGTAATTGATAGTCAATAATTATAGTGCTGTCTACAGGGTTATTTATAAAATAGTTTGGATTTATATTTATCGTCTGGATTTTTATCGCTTGTTATTTTCTATGAGGGTAAAAAAATAGCAGCACTAAGCGCTTTTCTATAACTCAGGAGGCTCTTCTTCCATGCTATTTAAAATACTATGAATTTGGTTTGATAGCATTTACGTTCTAATTTCCGAGTGGTCTGTTTTAAGGTGTGTGTATGATCACAATACCACAGTGCTTATTTTTTTACCTGATCATTTTGGTTTTAAGAAGAGCTCCATCATCTAGAGTGTAACAGAACGTTGATTCTAGGCATTCAGTGGCCCAGTCGAGCTCTGCAGGGTCAGACGGAGATCTAATTAATATCGATATCTCCGGAAGAGTTACTGAGCTTGCAAGGTGCTGCTGAGATAGAGCCTCACTTCCTGTTTGGAGCTTTCCTGACAGATCTATCAGCCAATTACAGGCAAACCATTTGTATTCTTTTGACTTGTTTGGAAAAGATGTCTGCCACATTTGGTGATGATTGGATACAATTTGCAGGAAGAGTATACAATAACTTTCTTTTTCCTACTCCAGGGGATTAAAAAGAAATGTGATGTAGCACAAACTAGATGTGATACAAGGGAAAAGTAGTTTCAGTCATAAACCAAAAGGTGACTATAAAGTTTTCTGTCAGTGCACAAAGTTGTTGAGATACAGAAAGGAATAGTAGAAAATCTAGAAAAACACGGATCATGAGGTATACATGGTTATTGGCAGCACTTGGTAAAAATTTGGTTAATATGTTCCTTAGACCTTCTGCAATTAGTGTGGCGAATTTCACAACTTTTTATCAGAGAGGTCTTGGAATAGACCATAGAGCCAAAAGATCAGAAGAAGAAGAAGAAGAAGAAGAAGAAGAAGAAGAAGAAGAAGAAGAAAAGGTAAAATTGCAATAGAGTATCTATGTACCTTTGGTGCTTGGCCCCCTGATAATAATAATAATAATAATAATAATAATAATAATAATAATAATAATAATAA
>JAAIIK010000060.1:1516497-1527929 GCA_014706435.1 Silurus glanis | reverse complement strand
CACACACACACACACACACACACACACACACACACACACACACACACACCATTATATATAGTATATTCAGTTGTTTTCCCCCCTAATGCTCTACTTCTGCATGGAGTTTCTGCACTAGTGTCTCACTCTCTGCTGTAGAAGGTGATCCCTCATGAATACCCTAAAGATTTGCAAGCCTCAATTTACAATTCCTAAGGATGAGCCTGGCTGGATACTGTATTTTGGTACTTAAGAACAATGGCTGTAATCATAAAAATGGTCCTGTGCTCAATCCCAGGACTCTTATTTGCAGTATTTTTTTTTACACTAAAAGTCCTTTCAGGACACTTAGTACTGTTTGTTTACTGTTTTACACCAGATGATTTTTCATTCCACTATCAGCCATCCAGAAGTGAACAAGGTTTTCTTTTCCTCATGCAATCTCAGGAAATTTTTCCTCACAATGGCTACCTCTTTTTTACTCATTGGTTGATCTAAATCTACATCCATTTTTTGTGATTATATCTTTTATATTCTAAATCTAGATAGAGTTTACTACTTTTCTAATCCCCTGCTTACCTCCAACGGGTTCACAGTAATGGTAAGGGCTGAGAGATCCAAGTCCTTTTCTTCCTTTAATTCTGTGTGTGTATCTGGGACCTCCTGGACGTGTTTGAGGTAAAGCTGGTAGATGACCGAGACTATTACCACCATCAGAACAGCAACACACACCACGATCACTACACTGGGCACATCTGGAGATAGAACCATTATCACAGGTGAGAAAAATTTTAAGAGAAGCTTTGAAAGGCAAAATAATGGCATATCTTGAACTAAAGTGATATAAAGTGAACTAAAAATGATTAAACAGGACTCCATTTTTATAATGTCACCTCGTGATTTACTGTGCTTTTTTTGACTTACTGGCAGCACTGCTGTAAATCCCACCTTGTAAGCATGACAGAGAGAGATTTAAACACTAAATATCATTGATGACCTTTTTTCTTTCTTTCAGGGACTTTTTCTGTCATGCAGGTTGTGTGAAATAAAGCCCACAAATGCCTCTTGTGAAACCGGGTCATGTCAGCGTAATGCAGACGTATTGATTCCTTCTGCTGCCCCAGAGAAGACTTTAATGTCATCTGTGACTAAGAAAATGACACAACAGGGAGAGCCGGTATGGCATCACCCAGACCGTGAATTATTTTGTTGCTCGTCAGGGACAAAATCTCATTTTGTTCTTTTGCGTCCTTCGGCAGCCGTTTCTCATGAATGACGTCATCCTTTGTACTGCATTAATGTAGCTCATGTAGGTTTTCATCCTTTTTTAATTCTTCATGACCTGTAAAGGCTTTGCTGCTCCTGCTTTGCCTCAGTGAGCTAACACGGCTTTTGAAAGCGCTGCCGCTTTCCTTGATGCTGTTTCACTGTTTATTCAGCCACCGCTTTTTTTTTTTTTTTAAAGGCTAAATAATCCCTTTACAGTCAGACAGAAGCGTACTAAACTATACCATTCCTTTTTTCCAAGTTGCAAGGTTGGTTCATTTAAGTGTACATTTAATACTTTTACCTTAAAAGTTGCACACAGTATACATTTGAAACATTAATCTTAAAAGCATGAGAGTAGTTTTAAGGTCAAATTCTGTACCATAATTCAGTTTGTCATGTTCACTGCATCCTTATTCACCATGGACTTGCTACACACGTACATTACATTACAGTATGCTACCCCATATTGATCACCATTTTTTAAGACTCCTGGGTAGGCTAGGCCATGTCCTTACTTACAATATTTTCAAGCTACGATGAGACACATCTACATCATAAGTCAGGGACTACCAGTACAAGTAATATTTGAATTTAGATTTCTGTAAATGTATGACAATTATTCCTTGAACTAATTCTATGTGAATGCGGCCTGATTTTCCTTTTGTTTTTTACTCACCCTTTTAGTTCCTACCTGCAATTTGTTTCCATTTAGTGTTTGATGTCCCAAATAGAAGAAATAACTAATGACTCCACTCGGAATTTGGCATGGTCTCCTTAACCCCGTGTTTAGCGAATCACAGCACAGTGTATATAGATCATAGAATGAGCTGCAGACTATACGTTTCTTTACAGTTCTTACCCACGAGTGTGTTGCTTACTAGTGCATGAATAGAACAAAGGTACAAAAGATGTAACACAGAAAGGAACAATTAATGACTTTTTTATTATGGATCGATGTTACCGTATTTTTTCGGACTATAAGCCGCTACTTTTTTCCCCACGTTTTGAACCCTGCGGCTTAAAAAACGAAGCGGCTTATTTATGAATTTTTCCTGGGTTTTTTCCAGTTTCACAAACTTCAAGCCAAAAAACTGAGCGACATAACATTAGACCAATGAAATTTCCGAACGGAAACGAAAAAACGCACCTCACCTGTGTTCTGAGCTGCATGGCATCAGGAGAAAAAAATTTTTTTTTTTAAACTCACGACGATGCCAAAAGATAAACTCTCGAGAGAAATAGTTGTGAAAGGAAGGAGCAAGACAGTGAACAATGACTTTCTTGGTAGGCTACTGTTTAGATACAAGCCGTTGTAACACATTGAGTCTGGGTCATGGGAGAGCTCGCTAACTCCAGTTGCAACAGAAATCATATAAGCACAGACAGGTTTCCAAAACTCGTGCTTTTTTATTATTCTTGGCAACAGCGTTACGGGTTAGTCAAAAAACTTAGAACTGAGCATCAGAAAATAATAAGGACATATTCCTCGGTCTTGCACACATGCAGTAATAGCGGAAAAATGCGGCGGCAGGCTATTCCCAAAATGCCGCTCTGCTCTTAAAGGAGCCACAATATATTTCACCCGTTACACCGTGTAACAGGCACTGTCTTTCGTTAAAGCCTGTGTAAAGTTCATTAGTTTCAGTGTAGACACCTGCGGCTTATAGACAGGTGTGGCTTATTTATGTTTAAAATAAAAATCTTTGTCAAATTCAGTGGGTGCGGCTTATATATGGGTGCGCTTTATAGTCCGGAAAATACGGTAAATACACCAATTCCTTCATTTTTCTATAAAATACATTTCGTGGAATATGAACCTTGTGGTCAAAAGGACAAATGCTAGCAGAAAATCTAGCACCAGCCATTCATTTAATGTTCACACACATACTGTTACTTACCAGAGCTCTGGGTGTTGAAGGCTGTGATTGGATGATGACTAATTTGCATGGTTTTGGGTTTAGCCATTATATGACTGACATGCTTGACAGGCTGTTCTCTGTGAAGTATATTAATCTGAGACAAAGAAAAAAGAAATGCATTCTGATGAGAAATCTTAAAAAAAAACATTTGCTCGGTTTTTCACTTCTTATAAATTTTTTTTCTTTCTGTATATTTAATATAAGGATGCTATTCAATTAAGTCAATGTGTCGAACCGTAACTGCAGCAAATCAAGCACTAAACTGTCAACATTTCAAATGTCCTTATATAATAAAATAAATGAACTGTTTTATATATATATATATATATATATATATATATATATATATATATATATCCTGTTTTTAAACCTATTTTTACTTTTTGAGTGCCATCTGTGCTGATGATAGCTCTTCGCTTTGCCATCTGTTTTATTTTTTTCACTCGTGTGTAAGTAAGGCATAAAAAATCCATTCAAATCTTACAATCACAATTCTATACATGGTGAAGTTTACTTCACTTAGTTTGGGCTATCTATGCTATCTATAGTAAAATCAATCATTTAAATATCAATCAAGTAGTTACCTTGGCGAAAAAGATTTACATAAAACAAAATTATATAGCCATATACAGTGGGTACGGAAAGTATTCAGACCCCCTTAAATGTTTCACTCTTTGTTATATTGCAGCCATTTGCTAAAATCATTTAAGTTCATTTCTTTTCCTCATTAATGTACACATAGCACCCCATATTGACAGAAAAACACAGAATTGTTGACATTTTTGCAGATTTATTAAAATAGAAATACTGAAATATCACATGGTCCTAAGTATTCAGACCCTTTGCTGTGACACTCATATATTTAACTCAGGTGCTATCCATTTCTTCTGATCATCCTTGAGATGCTTCTACACCTTCATTTGAGTCCAGAAATGTTTGATTATACTGATTGGACTTGATTAGGAAAGCCACACACCTGTCTATATAAGACCTTACAGATCACAATGCATGTCAGAGCAAATGAGAATCATGAGGTCAAAGGAACTGCCTGAAAATCTCAGAGACAGACTTGTTGCAAGGCACAGATCTGGCCAAGGTTACAAAAAAGATTTCTGCTGCACTTAAGGTTCCTAAGAGCACAGTGGCCTCCATAATCCTCAAATGATAGACGTTTGGGACGACCAGAACCCTTCCTAGAGCTGGCCGTCCGGCCAAACTGAGCTATCGGGGGAGAAGAGCCTTGGTGAGAGAGGTAAAGAAGAACCCAAAGATCACTGTGGCTGAGCTCCAGAGATGCAGTCGGAAGATGGGAGAAAGTTGTAGAAAGTCAACCATCACTGCAGCCCTCCACCAGTCGGGGCTTTATGGCAGAGTAGCCCGACGGAAGCCTCTCCTCAGTGCAAGACACTAAAAAACACCTGAAGGACTCCAAGATGGTGAGAAATAAGATTATCTGGTCTGATGAGACCAAGATAGGACTTTTTGGCCTTTATTCTAAGTGGTATATGTGGAGAAAACCAGGCACTGCTCATCACCTGTCCAATACAGTCCCAACAGTGAAGCATGGTGGTGGCAGCATCATGCTGTGGGGGTGTTTTTCAGCTGCAGGGACAGGATGACTGGTTGCAATCGAGGGAAAGATGAATGCGGCCAAGTACAGGGATATCCTGGACGAAAACCTTCTCCAGAGTGCTCTGGACCTCAGACTGGGCCGAAGGTTTACCTTCCAACAAGACAATGAGCCTAAGCACACAGCTAAAATAACGAAGGAGTGGCTTCACAACAACTCCGTGACTGTTCTTGAATGGCCCAGCCAGAGCCCTGACTTAAACCCAATTGAGCATCTCTGGAGAGACCTAAAAATGGCTGTCCACCAACGTTTACCATCCAAACTGACAGAACTGGAAAGGATCTGCAAGGAGGAATGGCAGAGGATCCCCAAATCCAGGTGTGAAAAACTTGTTGCATCTTTCCCAAAAAGACTCATGGCTGTATTAGATCAAAAGGGTGCTTCTACTAAATACTGAGCAAAGGGTCTGAATACTTAGGACCATGTGATATTTCAGTTTTTCTTTTTTAATAAATCTGCAACAATGTCAATAATTTTGTGTTTTTCTGTCAATATGGGGTGCTGTGTGTACATTAATGAAGAAGAAAAATTAACTTAAATGATTTTAGCAAATGGCTGCAATATAACAAAGAGTGAAAAATTTAAGGGGGTCTGAATACTTTCCGTACCCACTGTATATATATATATATATATATATATATTAAATAAGGACCTGAGGGAAGTCTGTCTGTAATCAAGTATGTATACAGAGAAATTTAATAAGGACATGTATGAGGGCAGTGTGACAGCAGTGAAGTGTGCAGAGCAAGAACCACAGACTGGTTCAAGGTGGAGGTTGGACTGCATCAAGGATCGGCTCTGAGCCCTTTCCTGTTTGCAGTGGTGATGGACAGGTTGACAGACGAGGTCAGACAGGAGTCTCCATGGACTATGATGTTTGCGGATGATATTGTGATTTGTGGTGAGAGTAGGGAACAGGTTGAGAGGAACCTGAAGAGGTACGTGCTGCAGAGAAGGGAAATGAAAGTCAGGAGGAGTAAGACAGAGTAAATGTGTGAATGAGAGGGAGGGCAGTGGAGTGGTGCGGTTGCAGGGAGAAGAGGTGGTGAAGGTGGAGGAGTTCAGGTACCTGGGGTCAACAGTGCAAAGTAATGAAAAGTGTGTTAGAGAAGTGAAGAAAAGAGTGCAGGCAGGGTGGAGTGGGTGGAGAAGAGTGACAGGAGTGATTTGTGATAGTAGGGTATCTGCAAGAGTGAAAGGGAAAGTTTATAGGACTGTGGTGAGACCTGCGATGTTGTATGGTTTAGAGACAGTGGCATTGAGTAAAAGACAGGAGGTGGAGCTGAAGGTAGCAGAGCTAAAAATGCTTAGATTTTCATGAAGAGTGATGATGATGGACAGGATTAGAAACAAGTTTATAAGAGGGACACCGCATGTAGAACGGTTTGGAGACAAGGTGAGGGAGGTGTGATTGTGATGGTTTGGACATATGCAGAGAAGGGACATGGGGTATATCGGTAGAAGAATCCTGAGGATGGAGCCACCAGGTAGGAGGAAAAGAGGAAGACCAAGGAGAAGGTTTATGGAGGTGGTGATGGAAGACATGCAGTAGGGTAATGTGTAAAATGTTGCAGATAGAGGACAAATGCTTGTTAGTGTTTAAATTACACATCAGTCTCTTGTCCAAGAATATTGTCTCAGAGACTTATTTGGTTGTGGTTTTGGTGTTTCCTAAACTGGTCTGGTCTGCATTTGGAAACACTAGTTGTTAAGGACAGCCAGATCTGACAGTAAAAGCTATGGTCAAATAAGCACTCTTTACAACTGTGGTGAGCAGAAAAGCATCCCAGAGGAAGGGGATGGGTTACAATGCCACATCAGGTTCACCTCCCATCAGCCAAAAAACAGGAATCTAGAGCTAAAATAGGCACAGACTCACAGAGCCTGGTCAGTTTAAGAATAGAAAAATAAACTTTTTTTTTTCAATTTTTGATTGTCTAATTTCAATGAACTGACCAAAAATGATGCATTGTAACTAATTGTACTAAAGGGACAATTTGTTAATGTTTCATTCTCTGTCAGTAAGTGGATGGATTCCACATTTCCATTTGCACACTGCATCTAACTGACCTGCTGTGTAAATGGGTTGCTGGTGTATCGCCCGTTGAGTTCAGAGCAGGTCACTCTAAATGTTCTTGCTGATGCATCGCTCTGCAGGTTTTGGTACCGCACCTGTCTGATGACCTGCGCATAGTGAACCATGGAATCCACACCTGCACCACATGCACAAGACAAGAGCTATAATTGTTTGCATGTACGACAAGAGTTGTATGTTGCACTCGCGTGATTAGATGCTCTTATTACCATAAATGGACATGCCGGATGTCGAGTTTGTGTAGTCCAAGTGTTTGCCCAGGAGTGCACTGTGTGGCAGCTGGAGGGTCTCTAACCCCTCCCTTAACTCCTCTCCTAACACCAAGATGTCACAGTAGTCGAGATTATGGACGATTTCTTCTAACATGCCTGACCTGTGCACTACACACACACACACACACACACACACACACACACACACACACACACACACACACAGAAAAAGCGTGAGCTTGATTTTAAATGACTAATTGAAGCCTAACTCTCGTGGGACTCTGCTTGTTTTTTTCTCTTTCTCAGTCATCAATCAACTGCAGCAGACGGCCTCCTGGGTGTAAAAATGTTAAGTCTTCATGGGAATTAAATAGAGTAGACAAACATGCTAGATTAGAAAATGATCGAGAGACAAGTGGAGACCTACAGTACAGGAAGTAAAAGCTGGAAGAACTCTGCACTGGAAGGGCTGCTCATAAATGAGTGATATGGTCTATTTAGAGCTAAGAGGGGACTGTCCTCCTTGCTCTCATATCGTTTCCTCACTTATTTATGGGTTTGTTGTCGTTTTCTGCTGCTGTTATCCCTGAGCAGAACCACACATGAGACAGGGGATAAATGAATAATGTAACACAGTGCCTCTGAATGCGAGAGTAAAAGCTGTGGCACTCTGGAACCCTCTGACTTCGAATGAAATATGTTCTTTAATATGGAAATTCACTTTCATTAACAAACCACACATTATTTAACAGCGTTACATACTGTAGATCTACAGCTTCTTAATGAAATATTTCTCCATATCCAAATATAATCAATCAACCAGGACATTTTTGGAGTTCAAACTTTGCAATAGCACTCCAATGAAGCAAAAAAAAAAAAAAGAAGCTAATGCACCTAACAAATCATTTCAATTTGCACATACCTTGTATTTTATGAGTCACTTGAACCATTTATCTACATCACTCCTTTATCTACATCTATTATCTACATCCGCACATCTCCAAACATAATCACTGTTTTATTTGTAGAGTTTTCCAAATGTATAACCGCTTAAATGAATATTATACGTTTGGTCAACACCATTGACAGTAAAAGAGTACTGACTACTGGTATGCATGTACTTTACAAAAAAAACCTAAACGGATTAGGCGAACCTGTGTGTCCATTTCACTCTTACATATAGCCAACAAAATTATCAATGCTTATTGTTCACCAGTAGTGGGCAGTAACAAAGTAAATGTAATTCATTATTGTACTTAAGTTGCTTTTATGCATATTTGTACTTTAATAAAGTATTTCCTTTTGGAAAGACTTTCACTTCACTATATTTCAAAGTCAAATATTGTACTTTTTACTCAAATACATTTAGCAAAATCAGTCGTTTCTTTTTATTTATGAGCAGAATAAAAAGTTAACTGGTCAATCACGCAGCAAGCCACCGATCAGGGTCGAGCGCGTGCTCTGTTTTAAACTTGGTTGGTAGTATCTGCTTATCACCAACGTACAGTTCAGAGTCAGTTCAACAGCAAGCAGAACATTTTGAGAGCAATAAATGATGGAAGAAACTCCTGACTCGAACTTGCCACAACACCTGTGGCCTCATTTCTTTTAAATAGTTAAAAAGAAGGTTTTGGGCTCATGATTTAATTTGAATTTTAATAGATATCATTGTTTGACGAATTAATATCATCATTCTATTAATAGATTGGTGTAACATTCGAGTCTTTTTATATAAACTGAGTTGATTAAGCGAAGAGTCTTGTGACAAAAATGATAACGAACATTATAGCCATAATAAATCATAGTAGTTTGGATACTTATGTACATTTGAATGCAAATACTTTGGTACGTTTACTCAAGTGACATTTTAAAGGGAGCACTTTTACCTTTACTGGAGTAATATTTTACCTACTGTAGCATATCTTTACTTTAAATCAAGAAAATGGCTTGCGTACTGTTGTTCACTGTGTTGGAAAAGCATGCATAGCAAAGCAATTATTTTCTAGCTTTGTGTTTAAAGAAAGACAGAAATTGTATGATGGTAAATGTGTGTATTTTCCACATCGTGTTGGTGTAGAAAAATATAGGGAAACCCAAATTTTGTGAAAAAAGAATTTTACAACAGCAATTTGACACAAATCCCAATTCCCAGTGATAGATAAGCACTTTCCACACCAGGAGTTGCACAGACTAGTTGATGAATACATTTAGCAGGCAACAATGTGGAAATTTCTAGTTGCAGGAATGGAAAAACAGTCAGGTAGACATATAAAAAAAAAAGTGTTCTCTGTTTGAAGCCAATTCTCTGATCAACTGCACAAGACTATGCAGGAAATATTATTTTTGATCTGTGCTAAAATGGTCCATTAACACTTTAATATTGCTTTGAATTGAGTGAAAAGGTTCACGCAGCTCCTACCTACACTGAAATTTATCCTGCAGTTTTCTTCAAAGCATATTAACGCTAAATAATATTTAAATATACTCTTCACACTATGGAAGAATGAATTCAGACATGACCAGCACTTTCAGAGACATCTCAATCCCACTAAGCTAGTTTAATCATGATGGTAGTTGTGTGTGTGTCTGTTTTTTGAAGTACAGTCTGGCATTCTTTATAAAAATAGTGGTCCTTAAACAGTTCTTGGTTTAAATATGAAAAAGATAAGTAGTTTAGAACTACTGGTTAACTAATAAAACTAAGGCTGGAAATTCCTGATGTAATAAAACATTTTCTATGCTAGTGTTTTGCTGTGGTAAGTCTTTTTTCACGCTCTGTTCTATGGGAGTATCCAGTGAAAAATAAACTTAAATGGGGCTTGATCTCTTGCCCTTTCGCTCTCAGACTGTCCAAGTGGTCTCCTGGCTGGTTGGCTGGCTGGCATGTATAATAACATGGCTTCCAGGTGGCTCACAGATGAAAGATGAATACTTGGAGTGCATATATGAGCCCTGTGACCGGGGTCTCACCCTTGGCTGCAGCATTATCCAAGATCTGCTGCTGTGAGTCATGGTAACTACTGGGTTAGAATGACTTGATTTTAGAGGTTTCCCTCCCTCATGGCATAACCCTGTGATGCAAAAAAAAAAAGTATTGTGTGTGTGTGAGAGAAAGAGAAACTAATACGTCAGGTCAGGTGGCTGTTCTTTAAATAAAAACGAGTCTCCCATTTAAACCTCATATAGCACATCTTTTACATTACAGATACACATCTAGGATCTTAACTTCTGGCTTGAAATAAAATGTCAACCTTCAGACGTTTTGTGGGCAAACGCTACATTTTGACGTCAGTGTATACTGCTACTAGTTATCACTCAAAAATGTATTACAGGTGACCTTCTTTTCCCCCAACCCCTCAACATTCCTTCACTATTAAGATGACAAATGAGCCAATCCACTTGTGAATCTCGAATGACATTTGTGTTTTGATCTCTTCAATACTGACTGACAAACTGGATGTCTCAACCCTTTCCCTTGCCTTAGGCTAGTCTTTGTCTATTTAGATTTGAGTGCTTTAAAGATGCACTGATGTGGTGCCCTTGCATTTAGATGAGGTAAAGGAAAAAAATTTCTGTTGATTAATGAATAATAAAATCAAGAGAAGTACAGTATGCACATCCTGTAATTAGCATCTTTAAAAACATATTTTATTTAGCATTACTAGTATTCTAATATTTTTAAACCATACCGAGTCACAAATGAGATGGAAGGAAAAAATAAACTAAAACCAAAAACTCCATGGGTCTATATTAAATGTTGAAGCGAACACGATACAAATACATGTATAAGTAATTATAATTAAAGCTTGATTAAAAGACTGCTTGTTTGCTCTCCTGCACACTTCACTGCTACCTATTTATTATTTGTTGTCATGGTTTCTTGTTTACAAAATTAATTTAGGTGCTTCGTGTATGCCTGCAAGAGTTTCATTCCCAGTCACATTCCCTGTGTGTTAAGGCAGTACTTGTCAATAAAATGGATTTTGATTCAATCTTGAGCCCTTGAGCAAGAACCTTGACCCTTAACTGCACATCTCTGTGCTAAGACTGGATTTTGACCTACTTGCTTACTTATTGACTTTCGTACGTACTTAGTTATTTGCTTGCTTACTTATGTAACTAATTACTTACTTATGTAACTTCTTATTTACTTACAATGACCCTAAAAGCTATAAATGAATCTCAAGGCAGTCTGTGTTTCATTTCAATGCCTTTTATTCCTGTTAAATGAAAACTAATCATTATTGAAGATTAATGTGGTGTTTAACACTTGCTAGTGAAGGTAAAATGTGTGCTTTTTTTCTAGATCAGCCATACCGGATACCAGA
>JAAIIK010000060.1:1511497-1513997 GCA_014706435.1 Silurus glanis | reverse complement strand
TAAAGATGCTGACTATCTGAGATTTCTGTGGCACAAAACCAGTTCTAGTGACTGAAACATCCAGATTACCCCATGGCACAGTAGGTAAAATTGCTGCCTCACAGTTCCAGGGTCACAGGATTAATCCAGAGCTCAGGTTACTGTCTATGTGGGGTTTCACATGTTCTTCATCTGCCAGTGTCAGTTACTTCCTGGCGGCTTCCAAACCATTGAGTGAATTTGTGTGTATGGTGCCCTGGGATGGACTTACACTCCGTTCAAAGTGTATTCTTATCTCACTCCAGTTCAATGTTCCAGATCAACTAATTAAACAGGCGTGTATTTTTTTTCTTTTGTTTTTCTTTCTTTCTGTCTTTCTACATATCCTTGAAGTATTCACATATATTTATTGACTTCTGATATATTTACATTTATGGCATTTGGCAGACACCCTTATCCAGAGCGACTGAGCAGTTGAGGGTTAAGGGCCTTGCTCAAGGTAGCAGCAGTGACTTGTGACGTTTCGGTCCAGAGATCGATGCCGTAACCACCGAGCTACAACCTCCCATATACATAATATCATTACTGATGTCATGTTAGTTATATTTTAGTCACATTTCTATGTGGCATATCATGAAACAAAAAACACAACAAAGGACACCCAGAACTGTTGAGCAGTTGGAGTCCTGTATCAGACACATAATGGGACAGCATTTTTCTCCCAAAAAGTATATATACGGACAAAAGACCTGATGATACACAGTGGTAATCATGGCCCTGTCCCAACTTTTTTGAGACCTGTTGCAGACATCAAGTTCAAAATTACCTTAATTTTATTACAATTATTATATATATATATTTTTTTATAGAATATGGCTTTATGAGATTTGCAAATCACTGCATTCTCTTTTTATTGACAACTTTTTTGCAATTCCAAAAAAGTTGGGACTCTGTGCAAAATATTGCGTTTGCATTTAGTTAAGCAATATTCCTTTTTTTTTTTTTACAATTACTCCAATGTTTAAGTGTCATCCTGAATGTCTGATCCTAATGAACAATATGTTCTAACTACATTACTAAAACTGAATCTAAAGTACGAGCATAAAAATCTCTCTGATAAACAAAAAGTAAACAGAAAACAAAGTGAATTTCAAATAGAAGCTAAACAATTACAAACCACTTAATAATGATAGTGCTGGTATGAACACTAGTAAGAACAAGGCTGGATAAAAAGCTCACCGTTCATCAATAATTCATTATAGTTCTGATGTACTGCATAATCAGCTTCTACTGCCCAACATAATTAAATCTCACACTCTCAAAATCTTAAACTGCTCACATTCTAAAACAGCACATTCTCTCAAATTCAGGGATGAAAGTATGGAAAGGTTGAACGTTATTAAGCACATTGTGGGTTTTTTCATTTGGTGGTATAGTCTGACTACTGCAGACAATTGGCCTTGTTTTTGAGTGGGACAAGGCTCCATGGCTAGAATTCAGTAATACAGATATAAAGTAAAATAATCACTGAATCTGGTTTAGGCCACAACCACTTTGGGTTTAAATACTAATATACATTTGGATATTTGGAGCACTAAACATTATTTTCCCAACTGGTAGCCAGCATATGATATAAGATATGATATGACATCTGTCTAATGGGTGGCAGATAATCATGCTGAAAACAATTACATTGCTTAGTAATTGCATGGATCTTTAGGCTGTTGATGTTCAACCATCCTCAGCTGCATAGAATGGCATGGTCACACAAAGCTGTTCTTATTACTGCATATAGACTTACCCTCATCATACCAACATTTTTATATTTGTGACTTAAAAACAGATCTTCACTGGAATGACCATGAAATTCGATATTTTATACGCACCAGTGAAACCTCGCTGACGAGGGTTACTGTAATTTCATTCACGATGGATAATTTCGAAGAAGAAAGACATGAAGGGCTGTCTGCAAAAAGTATAAATTGTGCACTGAGTGGATGTGAATGGAGGAAAATGATATGTAATCTAGCGTTATTCGGCCTCATTTTATTCTTTTCCTGCTCTAATACACCTGATTAAAGTCATCATGTTATTATCGATCCCATACTCCTTTGAACACAGTGTAAGACCAGGAAAAGCAAAAATCTGCACTTCGCCTTTTTTTTTTTTTTGCCTGATTTTTCATGTCGACCAATGACGAAACCTTGTGCAATTCCCTACATTGTACACATTGTAAACTTTCGGTTTTGTACAGACTAAGTTTGTGATTGCTTCAAGATTTAGTAAAATGGGCCTTAAAAAATGTAAGGTCTGTAGAAACAGGGAAATTCATCTACCACTTCCAGCTGCACAGCTGCATGACCCGAGGGCGCGCCTGTCTCCTTTATCACACAAATGTAGCGTAAAAGAACAGCATATATTTTCTTATTCAACAACCCGTCATGCTTCATCACTAGCTCCTGCTGCCTATGTGTAGGATGCTCTGTGTGTGTGTGTGTGTGTGTGTGTGTGTGTGTGTGTG
>JAAIIK010000060.1:1439773-1453494 GCA_014706435.1 Silurus glanis | reverse complement strand
AATAATAATAATAATAATAATAATAATAATAATAATAATAATAATAATAATAATAATAATAATAATAATAATAATTTATTATACTATATCAGAATGGCCACAAGTGCTGTATTTCCTAATAATGCTGTATTTCTCAATAATAATAAAGAAAGAAATAATCTATAATATATTAGACAGAAATAGAGTATCTATAATTAAAAAAATTTCAAAGTTTGTTTAGTTTTATTTAGTTTGGTACTTCATGCACATGTATGTACAGTATATAATGCAGGCAGATCAAAAAATATGAGCACACTTCTGTCACAAAAAAAAGCCTAATCCTTCTCTCTGTGTGCTCTTCATTTCTCTGCTCCAATTAGGTGCCATTCTTGCTGGTATCCTTGGCTCGTAACACTTCCTCACATCCTGAATGGTATCACTTTCCACTGCGAGGCACAAACGCACACGTGTGCGTGGTACTATGTGAGATATTACACTGACAGCCATGAGCTCTCCGTGGACTCCAACTGAGCTTCCTGCCAACAGCTGTGAAGCTAAATGTGCTTTCTTGCACCAGAATCATGAGTACAATTTTAGAAAAGAGGGCAAAAAGCTCATTCTGGCATCGCGGCTAAGAAACACAAGGAAGACGACAGGGGAACCGAGGTCCTAATTAACCGCAGTCATTAGCACCTGCTAGTGCTGACTTTTTCCAGAAATATTGGCTGTCAAATTGTTGGTACAAGCGACACAAAAACAGTCATTTTTTATATACTGGGTAATTCCAGTGATGTAGGTGTGACATTTGAAGTCATATTGGCATGCGAAGAGGCTCATCGTCAGCACAAGTTTAGCATCAGAGGGACTGTGTAGTTTCTAGTCAGGTGACTTGTGAGGAAGTCTAGAAATCTAAATCAAGATATCAGAATCCGAATCCAAGTGTGTTGACACACAAGGAATTTGGTTTCAGCTGTTAGTGACTCTCAGAGTACAGACATCAATAAAACTATACATTTAGCTTGGACTGTACAAGACAAAACAGACAAGATAAGACAAAAACAGATTATACAAGACAATACTATATTATAATTAATTAATATTATACAAGAGTATTAAATAGGGATACTCTTGTATATATTAGAGATGTGTTTGAAATGTCTATTGAAGCAGTGTGTCAGAAGAAGAGGTGAAAAACAGTGTTACAAAGAAATATTTGGTGGTTATTAAGTGATGTGCCATAACATGCCACGTTTCAGATAAAAATATCGTTCAGGAAGTCAGAGGTTCTCAAGCAGCCTGAAAAAACCCACCAGCCAATTTCCTTGCAGCACAGCGATGTATCTAATCTAAGATAATTCATGCATTTTAAGTCACAAAAGCCATTTCTTGATTTAATTCAATCTTTTTAATTTGTTGTTTTACAGTTTAATGCTCACTGCATCTGACATTAAAATTCATTTACTAACTCTACATACTTAAACTGCAATCATTTATTTTTGTTCGGCGCTTCGCCTCCTATGACATTTATAAAGCCGGCAATACAGAAAAAGTCCTGCTTAATGACTCAAGGATCTTATTTAGATTTATTTAAATGCAAAGAAATTAATGTACTATTTAAACTTCTGATGTAAATATGCACTTTGGCTCGGGTTGCCAGATCTGATATCAAAACACATCGTTTGTTTGAAGAGTCTATAATCATATTTACAATTTTAAGCATCTGGCAGATTCTCTTATTCAAAGCAACTTATAACTGAGTAGTCTGGACTTGCTCAAAAGGTCCAGCAGCGGCAGCTTGGTGGTGCTGGGATTTGAAATCACGACTTTCCGATCAGACGTCTAATCACTTAACTGAGCTCCCACTTCCAACATAAAAAGCCAGAACTTTAAAATGAACCTAATTTTACTGAAAACTGCACACCTGGCTAAACTAGGTATACTAAATGCTAAGTGTGTGCTGAGCAACAAACATTAGGCTAATTTACACCTGCTTTTAGTATGTTTTCGCATCCACCCACCCCCCCTTTTTTTTGGATGATCTTTCCCTTTTATTTCATAATCCTCCCTCGCATGCATGACACAGTGAAATGTAGGTTTGTATATTAGTTTCATGAATAATTGATTCATTCATTTCGAACAGAATGCAGTTTGATTGTACCTAAAAATAGACACAAAGATTGTATATGATGTTTAATGATCTCCTTGGATTTTTCCACACAACAGTCAACAATGAGTCACAGTTCTGTGGGTGAAAACACACTGTTAATAAGAGAGGTCAAAACAGCTGAGATGAAGGTGAGTCAAGCACTCTTTATATCCATGAGAAGCAACACTGAAAGCAAATAAATCCCTGTGGTAGATTGACTATAACTACAGTATAATTTATATATAATATTAATCTATAATTCTTTCTTGGATTTTTATTTCCCGGTTAAAATAAACCTACCATAAAAATTCTAGACTGTTCATTTCTTTGTAAGGGGGTAGATTTACTAAATCAGCAGGGAATCAAATAAGTATTTCCCCCACTGTATATGCTGTATAGCCATAACTTAAAAAAACTGCCTCGTCTTTTTCTAATATCAGGGATTTTCATTCAGGTTAGATGTATGGCAATAAGTGAAGCCATTTAAAAATAAAAGGTTGATGTATTATCAGTCAACTAAACAGGGTGTTTATGGTCCAGCCCACTGGAAATGTGTAATATGGTCCAGTCTGATTCCTTTGCTTTTACTGTAAAAATCACATACTGGTGTGATGAAGTTCTGTAAAAAAAAAATAAAAAAAAACTACAGCTCAACATCAAAATCCTCAACAGCTCATCTACAACCTCAGGCGTACATTAAGTACAGAAAATCCAGCTCTGTGGCTGGGTACACATGCTCCTCTGTGTAGGAGCTTCTGCCATATCCATTTAATAAATTATTCTATTTCTTTTAAGATTTAGTTAGAGAACTTAAATATAGACCAAAGTGGGCAATTTAAAAGTACCAACCTCTTATATTGCTTTATAAAAACATCCAGAGTATCTAATAATTATATTATATTATTATACTGCATTGACTTTCATTCTAACACACAAATGATGTGTCATTGTGTGTCAAAACGCAAGGTCATTGCGTAGAATTTTCACATTCGACTGTGTTCCAAAATTCAAGAACTCTTGCAATAACTCCTACATTATCTGAACTTTGACCTGCAAATTCATATAATGCAACCAATAGAAGATTGACCTCTTCACAACAATTAAGGAAGAGCTGATCATATTAGTGTCAGACTATAAAATAGAGATTAATATAGAGTGGCAAAAAAAAAGTATGTGAACCGTATGGAATTTTATGTTTTTCTGCATAAATTTGTCATAAACAACCATACGACCTCATAGTTCTAGTGGAAAAAGTATGTGAACCCTTGAGTTATTTACCTCAAAAAAGCTAATTGGAGTCTGGTGTTAGCACACCTGGAGTCTTGTTAAAAAAAAAATTAGTTAGGATGTGTGGCCTAAAGCTACTTTGACTGATAAAGACCACTTAAGTGTATGCTTCACACAAGAAGAATCATGACTTGGGCCTGCTTTGCTGCATCAGGTCCTGGCCAGCTTGCAGTCATTGAGAGGAAGATGAATTTGCAAGTGTATCAAAAACTTCTACAGGGTAATGAGAAAATGTCTGTATGTCAGCTGAAACTCTGTAGAATTTGGGTGATGCCAGAGGACAATGACCAACAGACCAAAAACACTGGAGCGAGTCCACAACAGAATGCCTTCAGAAAAACAAAATTAGCCTTTTGGAGTGGCCAAGTCAGAGCCCAGACCTCAACCCAATAGAGATGCTATGAATGACTTGAAGAGAGCCATACACATGAGACATCCAATGAATGTGACAGAACTAAAGCAGGGGCTAAAATTCCTGCTGAACGATCTGCAGGTCTGATCCACAGCTACAGGAAGCGCCTGGTCTACCAGTTATTAATTCCAAGGGTACTTTTCCCGCTAACATTTTGGATGTTGAATTAGTGTGTTCAATAAAGACATGAAAGATCAGATTTTTTTCTGTGTCATTATTTAGGCACATTATATTTTTCAAAAATCTTGACTTGGATGAAGATTATATCACATTTTATGATAGTTTTGCAGAAATACATTGAAATACCAAAAGGTTCACATACTTTTTCTTGCCACTATAAATTAAAAAAGAAACTGCCTAGATTGTGGTGTCACTGCATACAGAAACAAATGGTATACCGTAATTTCCGGACTATAAAGCGCACCCATATATAAGCCGCACCCACTGAATTTGACAAAGATTTTTATTTTAAACATAAATAAGCCGCACCTGTCTATTAGCCGCAGGTGTCTACATTGAAACTAATGAACTTTACACAGGCTTTAATGAAAGACAGTGTCTGTTACACGGTGTAACGGGTGAAATATGGTGTGCTTCCTTTAGGAGCATAGCGGTATATTGGGAATAGCCTGGCGCCGCATTTTTCCGTTATTACTGCATGTGTGGAGACCGAGGAATATGTCCTTATTATTTTGATGCTCATTTCTAAGTTTTTTGTCTAACCCGTAACGCTGTTGCCAAGAAAAATAAAAAAGCACGAGTTTTGGAAACCTGTCTGTGCTTATATGATTTTTGTTGCAACTGGAGTTAGCGAGCTCTCCCATGACCCAGACTCAATGCGTTACAACGGCTTGTATCTAAACAGTAGCCGACCAAGAAAGTCATTGTTCACTGTCTTCCTCCTTCCTTTCACAACTATTTCTCTCGGGAGTTTATCTTTTGGCATCGTCGTGCGTTTAAGAAAAGTGCGTTTTTTCTCCCGATGCCGTGCAGCTCAGAACACAGGTGAGGTGCATTTTTTCGTTTCCGTTCGGAAATTTCATTGGTCTAATGTTATGGGGTTCAGTTTTTTGGCTTGAAGTTTGTGAAACCGGGAAAAACCCAGGAAAAATTCATAAATAAGCCGCTTCGTTGTTTAAGCCGCGGGGTTCAAAACGTGGGAAAAAAGTAGCGGCTTATAGTCCGAAAAATACGGTATTATAATATTGGTATATGGCATATCCAGTTTTCAGACATATTTGCAAAAAAGTATAGTGTGATTGTTCCATAAGATGTATTGTACCATGCCTTTTTACCCAAATGTAATGCCTGGAGAATGCAGGGCTGCATCCCAATCCACATCCTACACACTAAATAGCATTTAATGTGGTGTACTGGTGTTTTTATTTTGTAGGGTAGAATGGTTAAGGACATGCATTAGTATTTAGACACAGTTTTATACAGTTCTCAAGATCAAATACATAAACAGAAGTTAATTTTCGATCTCCTTACTCTCACTAAAAATAACTGTGTAGATAAAATACAGCAAAGGATAAATCAATCAGGAGCCATGACTGATCCGTCTTTGTGAGTTTTTCAAAGCATAAAGTTCAGAAGAGCAAAAAGAAAAAACAAAAAAATAACACACCAACACCTGTTAGAAACTAGCTGGCATATGTTAGCATGCTCACTAAAGCAGATCAGAGGATAAATAGACACAGATGTTAACATTATACTCGACACAAGCAAGCAGGAAACAAGAGATTATGAAATGTTTTTTATCTTTGACTCAACAGTCATATTATTATTATTTTCTTCTTAATAAAAAAATAAAATTTATGTCAAGTTGCTTAGCATTAAGAGTTTCAATGTCATACACTGTTACACTCAGGGCAAAGTTGAACAGAAATACACAGATTTTATGTGTGATACTGTAGACAATTTCCCTGGGAAAGAACCCTGGGTCTTTTCAAAATTCTTTACACAGAGGAAATATATGCATGATAATCATCTTTACCCATTAAAGGACATATGGAGTTAATAAATTAGTAAATATTAGTTTTTGGGTAATTTTCCATAAATTTGAATTTACAGATGCAACTTTTTATTAGATTTGATTTTGTACAATTTTAACCCTGCTTAGGGTTTCAAAAAGAAATACGGGAATGAAAGGTTATCTTGACTTGTATGCTGTAACCTGTAACTTGTATAATCCAAATGGGAATGAAAATGAAAATCCTGGGTTTAGCACTGCCCACTCCATTCAATTAAATAATTATTATCTCATACACTCCTGGGTAAATTAATGGGTCAAACCTGAAATGGCAAAATATTGGTCAGGAAATTACAAACACTGTAGATCTTCCCTGTTCTATTAATCCTGGATCCATTTGCGAGCCTGGATGAGTCGCATAGGATGTGTTTAAAAAATAAAATAAAATAAAAAAAATCCCGAAAGATATATATATTTATAAATATTTAATTTTTTTTTTTTTTATTTCTTCCCAGACTTTTTAACAGTATCATCAATATCAATCTTGATAAAGGTACCTATTTGGGCACTGTATACTATACAATATATTGGCAAACATTTGTAGACACCTAGAGTAACCATAAGATTTGTATGAGCTTTTTGAACATCTTATTCCACATTTAGTCCCCAATTCCTGGTATAATAACAGAGATTGTCATGCTGGAAGAGGTTTGTGTCTCTCAGTTCAAGTGAAGGAAAAATCTAATGTTACCACATCCAAAGACATCCTAAACAATTGTGTGCCTGCAACGTTGTGGTAAAAGTTTGGAAAAAGAACCACATATGGCTGAAAAAAGTCAGGTGTCTTCATACTTTTGTCCATATAGTGTAAGTGAATTCCCTGTTTCTAGGTTTTCCTCTAAAACAGTTCACTGCAGCAAAAGTAAAAAAGCAGTAAACAATAGTGAAACTGGTCACAGGACTGCATTTAGTTAATTCTAGCTCATTTCCTGACTAATGATTTATTGTTAGATCAATTAAACGCTTACTAATTTGTTCCATTTGTTTTTGACCAGGAGTGTACAGTGTAAATTTCTTTGGAGATCTCATTCACGAGGACAGATAGACACAAGGATGGTAAAAAGGAGATCTCACTCCCAAGGATGACTCATGTTATATATTTATAAGATGTTTTTTTTTTTTTTTTCCTGATATAGAATATACTCAATAAATGTCCTGCTTTGAACTTGTGCTGATTGTCAAAAACACATCAGCTATTTTCTCTTTCATTTTTCCAAACCAGTGAGCGAGTGACCTCTATCTGGGAAAGCATTTAACGGTTCAAAATGCTTTTGTCAGATCGCATCAGTGGCTAACAATCAGCAACCTAGTAGTGTAGTTCTGCTTTAACGGGACAACTGAGCCGAATATACACGGTTACACTAGGTTTTAAATGTTTACAACACTTAAAATGTGTTAAACACTTGTTTGTACAGTTTGCAATACTGTACTATTGGTGAATACTGAAGGAAAAGGAAGGAAAAAAAAGTTTGGAATGAAATATAAACATTTTTAATACAGTAAGCAACTATAAGCCAAGTACTAATAATAAACCATGCTTTGCATTTCAGTGATCTGGTACAATATCATTATTGGAAAGGTATGTTATCAATGCAAACATGGGAGTCTTACTGGCTGGACCAAAGCTTTTGCAACTCATCTTGTATTCCTTCTCCATCATGTTCCTCAACAACTCACTTGGTTTGTCGTTCATTGGGGAATTTGACTTCAGCCTAAAATGCCATTTTTTTTCGATTGATGTTTCTCAAGGCCTCCTATATTTACTGTTTTGGCCCTCTCAATTTTTACAGACTATTCCAGTCTGCCATTCAGATATGAATTGTTGTGAACAAAAATTCAGCCATGTCTGATGCACGCTGGTTTATTTTGACTGGCCTGAAGAAAAAGTCTTTCTACCATGAACATGTCTCAATTTTCTGTGCCAATCATCATCCTCTTCAAAAGAAAAAAAAAAAAAAGAAAAATTGCAGACTGTCCATGACATTGTAAAACTGTGTTTAATATCAGGGTAAAAGTTGCATGAAATCCATGTTAGTTTTCTTTCCCCATCGTTAATATTTATGCAAAACAACCCAATAAACTCACCACAAAGCTTCTGCAGAGATTTCTCCGAATAGGTCTCTCTGTCACAGCCTTTGCCGATATGCCCTGTCTGTAGCTCGACAGTGGTCCTGACCGAAGATACCGTGCCCTCACACGTCTCCAGGTGCATCTTGGGAAACAGTGGTTTACTACCCATACCTGGCTCATAGTCCACACGTTTACTCCAGCCTAGCGGGGGGAAAAGAAATAAAGTAAGAGAAACTAGAAAAAGAGAAGAGTTTTACATAAAAAAAAAAAAACACAAGGATTGACTGTGACCTTTGTATGTGGGTGAAATGCTGTTTTAAAGATATGGAACATCAGAGTTTTGACATTCAGGCAAGAAAATCTCTCAGATACTAAACATAAGACCTACACTCATGGAGCTGTGAATGTGAATTTTATTAAGTACAAGATGTATTCTGAAATCTGTGCTAACACAAATGAAAAGGAATATAATATATTCGTTGAATTATAAATGTTTGGTATTAAACATACAACTGACTGTTTGTATCTGAGCATTCTCTTAATCGTATTAAATAATGATTATAAGCCATATAATTCAGTAGAAAAAGAAACTTTTAAGCATATTACGACCACAACACGTTTTGTTAAACCGGTAAGCTACTTAATCTTGACGTTTCATTCTCAAAGACATTAGAAATGTACATTACATGTTTCTGTGCCATCACACAAACACATCTTATGTCTCCTGACTGACCTTCAGCTTCAATTATATGGAACATTTAATTTATTAAGCACACTGCACACGTAGCTGGCTAATGGCAGCAATATTTAATACTAATCTAAATGCTAATGTTAGCCACAAAGTGATCACTCAGTAAAAAGCCTTCAGTGCACCTGTTTCAGAATATTTAGATATTCTATAACCAGTGTGTACAGTACACCAGTAATGCACATGTTGTGTACTTGTTTTTTGCTATCCTGAATCTCCTGCTTTGTTTTTGTCTGTCAGTGTGTACATGTAATGTGGATTTGATTGGATTACATAAGGACACCTGTACTGCAACCATGGGTTCATCCTGGATGGCAAAAAGAGACATTTACAGATTTAAATTGTTTTGTTTCTATACATTAGATCAGGGGTCACCAACGTGGTGCCCGCGGGCACCATGTAGCCCGCAAGGACCATATGAGTAGCCCGCGGGCCTTTTCTAAAAATAGCTGTTTCCTACTTTGTTAAATCATTGTTGATAATTATTATAAGAAATTATTAACATGATCAGTGTAAACAAAAAGGCTGGTGACCCCTGCATTAGATCCTCCATTAAATTATCCATGAACACTAAAGCGATGGTATATCAAATGTTCCTACCAAAATAGTTTATACAGAAACATTTATTTTAAATGCAAATATGTAATATGACACGAGTATTCATCAGTGATGAATTTTATCTGGTTACATTCTTTGACCAAAATTCCTTATAGAAAACCAGCACAATTCTGAGGTCAAAGGAGACTTTCCATGATTTTTTCTTGTAAGACTTTAACATTCCAAAATGTATATCCCTGGAAAATCTATTCCACGACAATCTATTGTTTTGCCTACATCGAAAAACTATTCATTGCAAACATTCTATGTATTATTTAAAATACAATACTTTACATACAACGTTGTCAACAACATAAGCAAAACTTTTTCATTAGACAATGACTGCGGTGTGAACATTTGATACCGTCGCAGTCCTACTCAGGTTATAAAAGTTCTTAAAAGTTCTTATCAATGAATCTTTCGGCTTCTCCCATCAGGGGTCGCCACAGCGGACCATCCGCATGTTTGATTTGGCACGTTTTTACGCTGGATGCCCTTCCTAACGCAAACCCTCCCCATTTATCCGGGCATGGGACCGGCACTAAGAGTGGCTGGGGTTGGTTCCCTGACTGGGGAGCGAACCCGGGCTGCAGCGGTGAGAGCGCCGCATACTATCCATTAGACCACCAGGGATAAGTATAAGAAAATGCTCGGAACATATACGTCTGTCAATATAGGAATGCTGGATAACCCTGAAACAATTCCTTCAGCATGTGGATCTTCCATCAAAGTCTATTTACAGTATAAAGTACTATATAAAGTATATTTAAAAACATTCTTGCAAGAAAAAATACCATCCTACATCTACCTTTCCTTCAAACCTTCTTGCTAAGCTGTGGGAGAGCAAGCATTCAGTTTGAACTGCACAACTATTGTAAAACAATAATTACAAACAACAGTACTTAATTAAAGACTGCTTGAAAGGTGATAACAGTATTTATAAGCCTGCTGAGGTTAAACTTGCACACACATAATTATTTACAGAAACCATCAGTATAGACTTCCTAAAGTGTTACAGCTTCAAATAAGGCATGCAAGAAGATGCTCTTTGTAGTGCTTGGGTGTGCAGTCTGTCTACAGGCCAAGGTGATAATGGCTGCCCAGTGAAGGAAATCACAATGGATCCACCACCTAGTCTTACGCTTATAGCATGGATGTTCGGTAGAAATCTTACAAAAAATTAAATCATATGGTTTTTAGGAGGAAAAAAACTCACTCTACTAGGATAAACTCCAGATTGAGGTGCATCCTTCTTTATTTAGAAAAGTACAAAATAGTATATAGGACTTTAAAGAGATGCCCTCCACATTGTTGTGGTCTGCTAAAATTGTGGCCATTAACCAATTTTAGATATTTTTTTGGATGTAATGGTTTGCACTCTGGACTCTTAATCCAATAATCAGAGTTCAAATCTTCAAATCTTTTTGACTAAAAGGTTATAAGTTCGAGTTCTAGCACATGGGCCCTTTGTGCTTTAACTGTTCAGACGTATAAATAAGATAATTGAAAGTCACTGTAAATAATGCTGTTTGCAAAATGGAAACTTTGGAGAGATGATGTACTCCTGAATAGCAAATAGAGAGGTTTGCAGAGTGTCAAGAATACAACCTTTATAGAGTTCTTGCATTTAGAAGAACCTCCTGGACTGTTTTAGTGTAAATTTCCACAGACACAGCCAATTGTTAAATCTTCAAATCTGGTCTACCTTTAACAGCAAATCTGCATAGTAAAGAAGCTGCCTGCATACTCCGACTAGACAAATCAGTAACGTGATCCAAGGTCTTGCTGGCTATTGTGGAGCCATGTTAGACTGTGTGGCCTAGTTGCTAAATTCTGAAATTAATAAGTGGCAGAGCAAAAGATAAAGAATGGTCTATAAATGGCGAGGCCAGTCCCAGTGGACTGTCTGGCTGTGCCAGAGAAAGCAACAACTTTCAGTGTGTTGAATTTGCACACACCTCCTGGTCAAACCGCTACTACAGTAGGTATGGGTTATCATCTTGAAGTGCAGACTGCAACACATTTGGACAATTATGCCGACTTCACCTCTGACAGCTGACTTGTGCACCTGCCAAATCGACAGACTAGATTCTGTTCAAGGTAAAGAGAACTGGTCAAGTTTGTGCCAAAAATATTGCCATTGTGTGTCACATATGATGCAATATTGTATTTTTTTTCTTTAGGGAGTTATCGATATGCCTGCACTCAGCACTTTAACAAGGTACACATCTGGGCATAGTCCTTCATCATGGTGTATCAAGGGAGACCCGTTATACTCCAGTTGCAATGCCTCAAGTTTTGCCAGCCATGTAGCTGACAGAATATTGCAAAAAAATATGTAGGAGAAAAACTCAGAGGCAGGAGTCAACACTGCAGGAGAAAATCATCAGTAATGCTGTTCACTGTTATATGAATAGAGCAGCAGATTCCACAAATCGACAGCATATAGTGGCTAAAGGGATATGATAGTGATGCTTAGACACAAACTCGGCTAGCCAGCTGTGCACGGCCTCGAAGAAAGAAAACAGTGGAAGGATGCTATCTGTACATATGGTAGACAGAACACTTGTACCTCCAACAATAATCACAAGACACTAAATGGATAGTTACACATTGAACTAGTAGTTAGATGTACGAGGTAAGAAAAAAAATAAATGGATGTTTCAATCTCTATGTCTGTCTTCTGTCGTTCCCGTATCAAAAGGCATTAATCTGTGTTTGAAGTCTGAAGTTCTAGCTCTTTAAAATCTAAATTGCAAGGGGAGCGTACAGGTACCAATTTAGTTTTGTGCCAATCGCAGAAAAAAAAAACATGAATATAAAAAGTCAGTAATGCAGTCATTTATTCATTTTTTATAGTAACAGCTTTATTCTGGTCTGGCGGGAAGTGGGAGCATGCACATGGATTAAGTAATGCACAATTGCTACCTAATCACTTTCATGAAATAGCAGAATGAGTCAGAGGTAAATTGAATATACTAATCATATGTGAAGTCAATTTTCATTTTAAATACTCTGTTATTACAAAGCGTGGACTTTTTGTACCTGATGATTTCATGGAGTCAGCATTAAGGGTGGGCAAACATGTCTCACACTGCCTCACCTACAGCCCCAAGAGGTGTGAGCCCCGTGTTGTACTACTTACACTTATGACTGGTGGTAGAGCTGGAAGTGGTCACATTGTCACGTTTACTGACTGTGCACTTGAGGTGGACCTGATCTCCGGTCGAGACGGCGTAGGAGATTAAAAGCCTGGTGCCAAGAGAACAATCTCTTCCTGAATGTCAGCAAGACAAAAAGGCTGGTTGTTGACTAGTGCACAAAGCAGGACAGAGGTCACCAGTGGGACCTCAGTAGAGAAAGTGGACAGTTTTTGGTACCTTGTTGTTAAAAAAAAAAAAAAAAAAAAATCTTGCAGCACCTGACATGGTCCTGTCACTTTAACATCCTGGTAAAGAAGTCCTGTCAGTATCTATTCCACCTCAGATGCCTAAGAGACTTTAAACAGCCTCTGCAAGGTGCTCGTTCAGAGCATCCTGACAGGAAACATCACAGGTACCAAGCAGCACAGGCGTGCTCTCCAGATTCTGGTGGGATCAGTTAACCACACCATCTGCACAGAGATCCCTGACCTGCAGTCTATCAATAGCAAATGACACTGGACCAAGACCAGGAAGATAATGAAGGACCTCAGCTAGCCTTACTGTTCTCTCTGTTGTGGTCAAAGAAACGCTTCTGCTCCCTGAAGGCACAAAGCGAACGAGAGGGAGTTTGTTCCCGCAGGCATTTTGGGCCCACAATACCAATGACTAGAGCCTGGATTCATGCTGAAGCATAACACTCACTACCTCAACCTGAACACACATAATTTCATAATTGCACACTATGAGGTTAAGCCAAAAGAAGTTTTTTTGTCCCTGACTCCCTGGATGTCAATACTGCTACCTAGGAATATACTTCAAAATTTATTTTACTGCAACTCTTTAAAATTTTATAATATAAATTCTGTTATTCCTCTATTGTATTTATTTTCTTTAATTCTTTTAAATTGTATTTTTTTATAAAATTTTTCTTTCACAGACCAGTCTTAAAAAAGCTGTATTGTGTCGTATTGTGTATGGTTTTATATGCAACAAGTAAAATTGTCATTTGCAGTGAAACTAAATTATACACCGTGATCATAAGGAAGTCAAGTTTTCAGGTAATTCCACTGCAATTTCCCAGATCTGCGACATTATTTTCTCCATTGTGTCCAACCCTCCCAACGATAAGTCTAATACTTGAGTGTGTATTCAGCTTTCTATAGTGATTTTATCTTCATCACTAATCCTGCAACCTTATTTGTCACATTAGTTGCCATGCAAAACTAATACACTTAACTTATATAACGTATATAGCGTGCGCACACACACACACACACACACACACACACACACACACACACACACAC
>JAAIIK010000060.1:1402271-1423575 GCA_014706435.1 Silurus glanis | reverse complement strand
ACACACACACACACACACACACACACACACACACACACACACACACAAACACACACACACACAACTTATTTTAATTTGAACAAATCTCCAATATTCTGCTTTTCAAGCTCACAAACATATTGATCTAATACAAACGAACAAACGACCTGCATTCCTTTTGTCTTCAATGCGTGTGTGTGCGCGGGTGTGTGTGCGCATGTCTGTCTCAAACATAAATGGCCTATAGGGGCAAGCCCTTTCTCTTTTTCAAGATAAAAACACAAAGAAGCTGTTTTGGGGGACAAAAGCTGAAGAGAAACTTATGTGCAAAGTTTTTTTAGACTATTAAGTTTGCATTTGTTTGTTCAACAAAATGTTAACTAAGTTTATTCGTATTCAGTAATATGCTATAATTTATAATAAATGGTTAAATAGACAATTTAGGAATGTCGAGATCCGCCTTTTTATACCATACTATGAAATCAATTAACTGTAAAAAATATATACAGTAGAAGGAAAAAAACAAAAATGACTGTAGAAATGATAAATTTACAGTAAACAGGTTTATTAAAGCTTAGTTTCAATAAGCATGCAATAGGTACAGTATATTGCAGCATTAACTAAATAAATTAATAATAATAACTGTCAGTTTTAAGAAAAAAAAACAAAAAACAAATTGTACATTTTATATATATATATTCCTTTTTTTCAGATCAGTACAGAAATATGAGTATGAAATAATGCAGGTTAAAAATGAGCATTTTTATGCAGTAGACATCCAGCATGTGATATGTTAAGTACACTTTTGTGGATCTCAGTAAAAACTGAATCCTGGCTACTGCCCTGTGTGTGAATGTTTGTTTGTGTTTGTGTTTGTGTGTAGTGTGGGAATCAGCCTCAAAGGGAATAATCTTATCCGGATTAAAAACCTCCAAAGCGATAAGGATGTCTTCCAATTTCATTCCTCACTCTTTTTCTGTAGATGAAAAGCTATAACACTTGGCAATTACCCCCCTCCGCCCTCCCCTCCCAAACACACAACACACACGCAAACACACCAGCCTCCGTTCTAGCCTCCTTTCAATCTGTCATGCCTGTCCTGTCTCTTCAACTGCTCACTCTTCCCGCTCTACAAATCTCTTTTCCTTCATCTGTACCCTTTCTTCCAACTACAGTCATCGTCTATTCTCTTGCTCTGCCTTACACACACACACACACACACACACACAAACATACCACACATATAAACATCAAACACACAGTCTGTGTTTGTGTAAAGGTTTTGCTGTTAACAGAACACAAGTGACAGATGGAGAAGCAGGCCAGCAAAAATCCCTAATCAACATATGTTTATATTTGTTTGTGTCGGTTCAGTCATCCATTAAAGTGTAAAGCTCCAGCCAGCTCTGTGTGACACATTCAAGTGTCAGTCGATTTTCATAAACAGTCTCACAAGTACAAGCTGATGTGAAATGAGACATCGTAAATAAAATATTACGCCGTGAAACGTCAAAATGTTTTTGTTTTGAGCGAAATATCATGGTGACATAAATGGCAGCAAAACATTAATGGAAAGATGGGGCACAAGAAACAGGAAGTTAACAACATGAGTAAAGGAAGTTAATCAAGCAGACATTGACCGATGGTATGATGTGATGTGTATGATACTTTCTCAGAATCATTGACTTACTAAATGTATTTACTAATACATGGACTAACAATATACTTTTTATTTATAAATATTTATAAAATTATTCCCAATTACCAAATGAATCCCATTTCATAGCTTTTCTCTCGGGTGTAAGTTTAGATTGGTAATGAAGCCGTGCATTATAATCCGTTTTGCTTCCTTTTCTCGTCATCTTGACATGATTGAAAAATTTCATACTGATCAGGAGGAAACTATGTTTGTGAACCCCGCGGCTTAAACAACGAAGCGGCTAATTAATGGATTTTTCCTGGGTTTTTCCCGGTTTCACAAACTTCAAGCCAAAAAACTGAGCCCCATAACATTAGACCAATGAAATTGCGGAAAGGGTTCAGGTGAACCAATGAAACTCTTTATATTAAATCAGATGCGCTCCCACTGAATCGGGCCGCACCACATCATAAATATGGATGAGGTTCCTCTGACGTTTGATCTGCCGCTCACTCGGACTGTCTACAGGAAATGCGAATCATTCGTCACGCTGAAAACAACCGGGCATGAAAAAACGCACTTCACCTGTGTTCTGAGCTGCACGGCATCGGGAGAAAAGCTTCACCGATGGTGATTTTTAAACGCACGACGATGCCAAAAGAAAAACTCCCGAGAGAAATTGTTGTGAAAGGAAGGAGGAAGACAGTGAACAATGACTTTCTAGGTAGGCTACTGTTTAGATACAAGCCATGGAACAGACACTGTCTTTCGTTAAAGCCTGTGTAAAGTTCATTAGTTTCAGTGTAGACACCTGCGGCTTATAGACAGGTGCGGCTTATTTATGTTCAAAATAAAAATCTTTGTCAAATTCAGTGGGTGCGGCTTATATTTGGGTGCGCTTAATAGTCCGGAAATTACGGTAAGCTTTTTCATGAACCATTTACACTTTTGCCTTTTCTTTCTGTACAATTTGCACAAAAACCCGCAATTTGCCTTCATTTCAAAACCTCAGGAAAATCGCAATGTACAAAAATGCATAAAAATGATGCATGTGAAGCAACTGTGACTGCAGAGTAAGAAGACTTGGTGGATTGTATTCATTGGGTTTCTTGCTTAAGTAATGACCATCACACCTCCAAACTATTTATTCCCCAAACTGCTGCTAAAGTTCCAGGCACACAATTCTCCAGTTCCACTCTACACTGATCAGGATTACTTTATAATGATTTCAACTTTTTTATTATTATTATTTTATTCCCCATCTTTCTGTTTTCTTGACCATCACCTCAGTTAATTTAACCTTCATCTGCAATATTTTCGTTGCTATTTTATTTCTTGCAGTGCGTGCTTTGGTTTACATTTGTCCAAAATTACATTGTGATCTTTCCTTATTATGGAAAGAACATTAATTATCACTGAACCTGTTAATTTTGTTCAGTGACACACACAAATACAAATGCAAAAATCAGATAAATCTAAAATAAATATCTGCATTTTTTTTTCCTTTTAATGTTCTAACTAATTGAAAAGGACTCAGCTATAAATCATGTTAATCTCTTTGCATTTATAAAATGCAATTTTAATCAACAGTAAACAGACAAACGAATACACAAACAAAGAGGTCTATTATATAATTAAAATCATGAGTACATTCAGAAATAATTAGATGTTAAATTATTTAATTATTAATTATAATAAAATGACAAGTTAATGTCATGCATTTCATTATAACACGCATAAGTACATAGGTTTGATCATAAGATTATTATGCTTTTTGAAAGCCATATTACCCATTTGCAGTTATAATAACCTCCACTCTTCTGGGAAGATGTTTCACTATGTTTTGGAGTGTGCATGTGGGGATTTGTGATCATTCAGACACAAGAGTGTTAGTAAAGTCAGGTAGTTATGTAGGTAAGGAGGCCTGGGGTGCAGTCAGTGTTCCAATTCATTCCAAAGGTGTTGAAAAGAGTTGAGTTCAGAGCTCCATAGCAGGTCACTCAAGATGTAATGCTGAACCAGGTTTGGGACTTCTAGTTTATTTGAAGGGACAAATGAATGCCTTTATCTTTGTGGTAACAGTTTGGGGAAGAACCACATACAGTATGGCTAAAGATTTCAGGTGTCCCAATAATTTTTTTAACAATATTGTGTATTTATGTATGCAAGAGCTTTACAATCTAAATTTGAGAAATGGTTCATGGACCAGCTGTCAGCAAGATGCTGATTCTGTATCAATGAATCAACCAAAGTTAACTCTAAGTGGTAGCTTAGTGGTTAGTGGTTTTGCCAAGCTGCCACTTGAGCAAGTCCCTGCGCTGTAACAAGGCTGACCCTGCGCTCAGACTCCAGCTCCCAACATTGCTGGGATATGTGAAGAAAGAATTTCACTGTACATGTGAGAAGTATAAAGCACCTTTCTTTTTTTTTTTCTTAAACAAATCTCCTACTATTTAAAGACAGACCTGAAGAGGGGAGGTGAGCCTCAATGGACTGGACTTGTCTGTCCAGCACATCCCACCGATCCTTGACTGGATTATGATCTGGTGAATTTGGAGGCCAAGTCAACACTTTGAACTTTTTGTCATGTTTCTTAAACCATTCCTTTTATGCCACGAAGGTCTGCATTAATGTTTAGGTAGGTGGTACATGTCAAAGTAACATACACATACCATGACTAGTACAATGCCCAGTCTGTGTTGCTCAGGTCCTTACTCTTATCCATTTCACCTGTTTCCAATAGATCAACTTTGAGAAGTAACTGTTCACTTGCTTCCTAATATATTCCATCACTGGACATGTGCTTCTGGAAGAAGATAAAAGATTAAAATTTAAAGTTATTTACTTCAGTGGTCAATGTTTATTATGGTATCGCAGATGGGAGTAACATTACCTGATATGGTGTGGTACCTGTGCAAGCTTTTGCCTCATATTTAAGTATTTCAGTAGATACTGTACATCCAAAGGAATATGTAGAACAAAATGAAATCTGATCAAAGTCTGATGTAATCTTAACCTTTAGCAAAGAACAAACAGGCAAACAACAAAAATATATATATGTTTGGGAATTCTCTTTGGAATGTGCCTTAACATTAAACCGTATTGCAAAGGACAAAACTGCTGTGTTGGTATTTTCCGAGCACAGATTTTAATCGTCTAATTTAATGTACGAGTAGGAATTTTATTGTCAGGTGCAATTTGAATACGTTTTCTACAGATTTCCGGTTGGCTACCCAGAGACTGCTAAAAGGTGGAAAGTAAATGAGAAGGTAAATGACATGATGCTAGCTTCATGCTCCAATGCAGTAGGAAACTTGCCTGAGCCTGCAGAGTTTAGCACATGCCCTTGTACAAATATGAGCCTCATTCATCATTTATCTTCATGTTCTTTTGGTCACCATTTATCAGTGATACCCCGAAAGTACAATTAAAAGGCAAGGTAGTCACATAATGAAGTGTAGCAAACATTCTGTTAGGGGTAGAAATTAAATTTATGAGTAATTTGAAATGTGATCATCTGTAAATGTTAGTGCTAATTTATTACCTTTGGATCACTTTATCATTTACACTTTTGGGTCCAGCTCGCTTATCGCTCATCACAGGGCATATTTAATATCCCACATATTCCACATAAGCAGTGAGAAAGAAGAATTTAGTTCACAAATGAGAAGCAGAGGGTGAACATTAATAACAATACATTAATATTAGAACCCTTGATGAACATGAGCAAAGAAGACTGCAAAAATTGTTTAACCTTTTGGTTCTTGGTCCAAACATATTCTGCTCACATGGTTTTCTTCTCAACATTTTGCTCAAACAATTGCAAACGCAAAACAGTTTTGTCTATATATATATATATATATATATATATATATATATATATATATATATATATATATACAGTGGAACCTCGGGTTACGAACGCCCCGGCATACGTATAATTCAGGTTACGAATCGCAGTTCATCAAAATTTTTGCCCCTGGTTACGAACAAAATTTCGGGATACGAACGTCGCGCACCAAAAAATCGCAGGCAAGTTGGTTCTCGCCACCCACGCTCTCCCACGCAGCTCGTCGCATCAGTTAGCGTCCTGTGTACCTAGCGAGAGCATTGTCTCAGCGTTCGTGTTAACACTGTGTCTTTATTTCATTAATATTCATTAATATTCTATAATATAATATATAATAATATATAAATAATATAATATAATAAGATTCTCCTTCCAAACAATAACTCTCCCTCCTCCCCCTTGTGGCATACAGATAGGAGGTGAAACAGTTAACAGCCTGGTGTGAAGCCAACAACCTGTCTCTGAACATTGACAAAAACAAAAGAGATGGTTGTGGACTTCAGGAGAGCACAAAGCAACCATTCTCCACTTATCATCGATGGATCCTCAGTGGAGATCATCAAGAGCACCAAATTCCTTGGTGTTCATCAGGCGGATAACCTCACCTGGTTACTCAACACCAGGTCCATCAGCAAGAAAGCCCAGCAGCGTCTCTACTTCCTGAGAAGGCTGAGGAAAGTTCATCTCCCTCCCCCATCCTGACCAAGTTCTACAGAGAGACCATTCAGAGCATCCGGAGCAGCTGCATCACTGCCTGGTTTGGGAACTGCACCGTATCGGATCGCAAGACCCTACAGAGGATAGTAAGAACAGCTGAGAAGGTCACCGGAGTCTCTCTCCCATCTATCATGTACATTTACACCACACGCTGCATCCACAAAGCCGACAGGATTGTGGACGACCCTACACACCCCTCACACACACTCTTCACCCTCCTGCCATCAGAAAAGTGGTTCCGAAGCATTCGGGCTGTTACATCCAGACTGTGTAACAGCTTTTTTCCCGCAAGCCATCAGGCTCCTCAACACACAGAACTGAACTGAAACTCACACACACACACACACACACACACACACAGACACACACACACACACACACTCACTCAACTGTGTGTTACTGAGCTGTACAACCTAAACTCAAAACACACACTTATTACTCATCTCAATCCATTCCACCACTGTTTTTTGCACATCTCGACTGCTGTTACTGCTGTTTTTTACATTGCATTGTGTTTGTTTACATACGCTCTTGTTCATAGTCTTTTATAGTTCTCTTTGCACAGTATTGTATATTCAGAGTATACAGTATGTTTACTAGTTGGCAATATCTTTTGTTATGTGTATTGTCCCACACTGTCTTGTGTTGTCTGTCTGCACTGTTTTTTTGTCTGCACTGTTTGCACTCTGTTGCACTCGATGCACTTTATGTAGCTTCTGGAGAAAAGTTGTCTCATTTTTACTGTGTTCTGTGTACCACTGTGTATAGTAGAAATGACATTGAAAGCCTCTTGAATTGACTTGAAGTCCTGACACGGGATGTTCTGGGGATCCTGTCGGGAAAGGGCTTGGTGCACCACCTTATACGGTGCCTGCCTCGGCACCCCCAGGGACCTGGTCTGTCAACCCTGCCAAAATAATGCTTGAGTCATGAATGTCTGCTCTGCCTAAGGTCTATTAGAAGCGCCCCATCTGCTGTGGCACATCAATTGCCTAGATATGCTGAGAGAGAGTTAGCTGGAATGGGGTCCGTCTCCTCCTGGTGGCTCCACGGTGGCCAGGAAAACCATGGTTTGTGGACCTGGTAGCCCTTCTCAAACACCCTCCCTTGGAGATTCCTCTCAGGAAGGATCTCCTCTCTCAGGCAGTGGGTGCAGTAGTTTACAGCCACCCAGAGTTGTGGAGGCTGTGGGCCCTAAGGGGGCACAGCTCAGAGATTCCTGTCTCTCCACCGAAGTGGTAGAGTCCATTCTCCAATGCAGAGCTACCTCTACGAGGAGGTCTGAACAACTGTTCATCTGCTATGGCCCTCTTAAGAGAGACCTCCTTGTGAACAAGCAGATGCTTAGCAGATGGATTGTCAATGCAATTGCATCCTCCTACAAGTCCTCTGGTCGCCCCTCTCCCTTCGGGGTCAGAGCGCACTCAACCCTGTGACAGCCTCTAAGGCTTGGTCCACTGGAGTTTCCATCCATGACATCTGCAATGCTGCAGCCTGGTCCACCCCACTGACCTTTGTCAGGTTTTATAATCTTGCCCTCAGTGCCACTCCTGGCACCTCTGTCCTTCAACCTAGCTGTGCCCTCACTCACTAAGCAGGGACTGGTCAGTCTGGCGGCACTGGAATCTCGTTCCCAAAGTGTTGTTGATGCAGTTAGTGTTCCCAAAGTGAACGGATAGGGATAGTGAGGGATAGAGACGCTACGTCTCCATGCCACAGTGCCGGCATCCCTGCAGCGCTTTCTTCTTCTTACACAACCCAGCGCCGGCTTTACTAAATGTGCTTTTATAGCTTCCTGGTCTTGACGTCACCCCGCTGGTGACGCCGTGCTCCTATTGAACAGATTACACACATAGTGCTTTTAACAATGGACATTGTCTCAAAGCAGCCTTACAGATATTAGTGGAGAGCAATGCAATGTGGATGTTGTTTGGACAAGTGGATTATTTATGTTTTATTATTTATGAAATAGATATTTCTATTACTATATAGATTCATTTTAAAATGTATATCCCAAATCTGTGCATTTTTTACAATCTATCATTGATCAAAATGAATTGGACTGAGTACGTTAATGTCTCACATAAAAACCTTAACCATATACTGTATTTTTTAACTGTATAGTTGTCTTGTTTTTTAACAAATGAGTTTTTTTTAGGTTTGTAGAAAATTTACCACAGTATTGTACGGAATATGAAATAAATAAACAGTCAAACAACCATGTCTCTGTGGTAAGTCAGATAATCACTACAAAGCACAGGCCTATATTGCGTTACATGATTTTTTTTTCTCTCTGGTGCATTTAGCTGTGGTTCAGAGGAAATTATATGTAATGGTACAAAATTCCTCTGTTTGACACATAATGTCTCTCCGGCAGGAAATACATTAATATTCAGGGCCACTAAAAATGCATAACGGACAACCTGTTTTGTCTTACATTAAATCGAATTTATGGCACTCTAGTCAGTAAAGTTTCTGCCTTTTTTTATTAACTTAGCCAGGCTCAGAACTGAGTGTAGACTCCTACATGTTATAGTTTATTGAGCTATTATTACATCCATGGCCATAGCTACAAAAAACCCACACAAGCCTTGCTCACTCTTTCTCGAACACTCAGCCAGAGAAACTCACTCTCTCTCACCCCCCGGCAAGACGCTCGCACAATACAATTGATGTCAACCACAAATTCAATGTTTTTTCAATGAGATAGCAACAGAAAGCTTTTCCTCTGCAAGTGCTCAATAGCACACCACCTTGGAGTGAACCTTCTATCAAAAAAAGTTCAATTGCCTCAACTTTGTCCTTTGGCTCGTTTTTTTTTTTTTTTTTTTTTTTTTTTTTTGTAACACAGAGAATCTCAAAACTTTAAAATGTGAAGGGAAAAAAAAGGGTACAAAAAGTTACAGTCCTGAAGAATAAGCTGTGAGGGTGTGCAGTTATATGAAAATGATCATATATATGAATTATATGAAAGAACAGGAGTGGAATTAACTTTTCCACCGAGGAAATTGGTAATTTTCTAACAAAAGCAGATTCCAATATGTTTTGTTTCTTTTAACTTTGCAGCAATTAGCCAATTACAATTTTGAATTGACAAAATACATTTTTGTACTGTACGAGTTACGGTCAATAATTGTCTACTTGCCTATTCCTATAATACTTTCTGTATCTTACACTCAGCAGCCTATACCTATCACGTTCTTAATTTTAATAAAACAAAAAAAAAAAAAAACTTAGCACTGGTCCTGCAACGATTATTTTGATAATTGATTAATCTGACTATTTTTTTCTGTGATCATTCGATTAAAAATACATATATTTTTTATTCGATGTTTTGCTTATTATAACTATAAAAAAACTTTAATTCAGGGTATTTATGTATAAAAGTGCACTTAAAAAAATGCAAAAGCCACATAGTGAATTTAACTGTCTTTAATTTAGACATTTTAAAGTTTATAGTAGCTGCTTGTTGAGGGGTGTATTGGGGATTTCTTCTTGAACAAATTCACTCATGCTGGGTTGTTTCTTTCTGTAAAAAAACAAACAAAAAAAAAAAAGCATTTGAGTATACAAGGTGAAACAATTTGTGTAAATCAACATTAGTATTGTTTTTAATGATAATTGCAAATGGCAAGTTGACAAACATTATTAATATAAAATAAATACAACCGTTTTGAAAATTCTCATTTAAAGAAAAATACACAGACATATTGTTCAGTGGTGAAGATAAGCATCTAGAATATATAATTCATTACATTTTGTATGATAATTAAATGATATATGCGAAATTTAAATATACAAACATTGAAAACAAGCATGTGAACGTAGTACAGCTGCAGTAAATCATGTTTGTAAACAGATAAGTTACTGTTGTAGCAGACAAATGCTATTAAAAGAATAAAGAAACAATTATGCATTGGTGTATGAACGCATAATCATTCGCTAAAAACCACAAAAAAAAACCAGTGACTAAAAATGTAATAGTTTACTGCTGCTGTTATTTGCTGCTTTTAGATTTAGTGTTTGTTTTAATCGAGTCCATCACTATGTTGCTCGCGAGGTGATTGCGCAACCTGATGCTCGCGAGTCACGCCAGAACAGATCCAGTGCGATTTTCCCGAAACAAACAGTTTACACAAAAGCACTTTATTAAACTACACCATTTTCACACGACGAGGATTATACAGCATTTGCTTACCGTGCTGATGTTTCATCTTCATCCGTGACTCCAGTGCATCACTGTGGTACTTCCAAGATTGGTGGCACACAAGCTCTGCTTAGCATAACTTAAAAAGGTACAGTTTTCTATGTTGCATTTAATATAAAACTTTCAGTACAATGCCTTGGATGACACTTTTTCCTGCTGCCGGTTGACCCTGTACTGTCCTCCATTTTCATGATCAAACTCTTGATGTCACCCAAATGAGGATGGGTTCCCCTTTTGAGTCTGGTTCCTCTCAAGGTTTCTTCCTCATAACATCTAAGGGAGTTTTTCCTTGCCACAGTCACCACGGCTTGCTCATCAGGGATAAATGCACACCATTCACCTTGACTGTTGATTTCTGTAAAGCTGCTTTGAGACAATGTCTGTTGTGAAAAGCGCTATAGAAATAAACTTGACTTGACTTGACATTTTCACAAGTGGCTGTGCTATCTTACAGTCACGCTAACCGAATAATCGATAACGGCATTCGTTGACAACAAATTCACTATCGATTATAATCGATTTTATTGATTAGTTGTTGCAGCCCTACTTATCACATTACAAGCAAAAAAAGGAATGCATGAACCAGAACTTCTCATGAGAAAAAAAACGTACTGTTCATTACAAAGGGCTGATGCTGGAGACTCCTTCTAAATATATTATAGTCATCGCTTTACAAAAATTAAATAAAAAATCAATGATTCGCCATTTTCTATGTATCATAGTACTTTTTTTATTCCATTTATTATTAGCCTAATATTACATGAAGCCTCTGGTATACAAGTCCTTATAAATTAGCTGTTATTATAGAAAAATTAGGGAGTAAATGGATGAAAATCTGTGATTTGTTTTACAGCTAGAACTATTCTTAGAAGTGCTGTGATAGAATTGTATGTTTTCCGTGAAACAAATCACTAGCTTAAGCACACATAAAAGCCTTGTCTGTATATAATCATGCCTATTTTTGTTAGAAAACACGGTAGAACAATCCAGGCGTGCTCACAAAGTAGAACAATGAAGGCGTGTGTTTGAAAAGACAGCCTTCATCTGTTTTTCCAGAGCTACAAAACCCATTTAACTCTGCATCATTATGCACACAGAGTTTGTTTACCTGCACAGAGATTATTATCTGATTTTCGAAGTTCAAATGCTCATGTAAACAGGATACTACAACAAAGCATGTCACATTAAAGCCCATGTAAGAGTTCACCTGGATTTTAGTGTACTAATCGAGATATGCATGTGTAAACAGGCAATGGATAGAGAAGAGTTCTGCATGAAGCTTAAAAGTAACCAAAAAGAAAAACAAAACAAAATTTAAAAAAGCATAGCCACTCCAGGTTATGAAATGTATCTGATAGCACATGGTACACGTCCTGATGAGGTGATAAGCTGTCATATATTTAAAAGGAAATTTGATTATATAGATCTGAAGATTTCTATTATCAAATTACAGAAGTGCATGTAATCATCTTGATTGAATTATTGCTAATCTTTCCCTTCCTCACCTCTCTCTCTCTCTCTCTCTCTCTCTCTCTCTTTATTTCTTTCTTGCTGTCTCTCTCTAAGAGTATGTAGTGCATAAAATTGCAATCAGTTTTTTGCATAAGACTAAGTGGAGTCTACTGAATGGATTCATAGTAAAAAAAACAAAGAAAGAAACTTAAAAAAAAGAAAGACAGTGACATGCAGACAAATAAGAGAATATAACAGAAGGACTGGGAAAGAAATAGTCATAATTACAAAGAAATGAAATGACAGAAACAGTTATAAATAAAAAGTTTTAAAAGTTGTAGAGACAGGAAGGAAGGCAGGAAGAAAGGAGGGAGAGAAGGAAAGAAGAAATAGATAGATAGATAGATAGATAGATAGATAGATAGATAGATAGATAGATAGATAGATAGATAGATAGATAGATAGATAGATAGATAGATAGATAGATAGATTAATCTGGACACCAGATTAAGATAGATTGCTGATAAATAATTATTATTATATATTATATTATATTTTATATATATATATATATATATATATATATATATATGTGAGAGAGAGAGAGAGAGAGAGAGAGAGAGAGAGCCCTCAAGGACCACTGAAACATGACACAATGGCATGTGTGAAGAGTGCATGAAAGAAGACAGGGTGAAAGGTCCAAAAAAAAAATTCTTGCCAAAGAGATTTGAGAAATCAAAGCAGGAAATGGTAAAGGTCAGCAGACTGAGTGAATCAGAAGATGGAAGACAAAAGGAGATAAGGAAAGGATAACGTCATGATTTATTTATTTTTTTATAAGCACACAGATGCGATGATGGCGACAAAGAATAGTTTTAACACTGGGGTGACGAGTTGTGCTTCTGCTGTGAAGAAACACACTAACTTTGGAACTGTGAATCAGAGGCACACTAACAAATCATTATGTGACAAAAAAGAGAGAGAGACAGAATAACAATTAAAAACAGATACTGATATACTGTAGGCCAGTGTACAGATACACCCCGGTTTGGGGGGTTATGGATAAGAAAGCTTGAGTTGCAGCCCCACAGCCTGTAAAAGTGCTCTCAAAGTTATTGTGAATAATCATTCTAATTTATACGGCCTTAGGCTGGCTTAGAGAGCAAAGATATCGCCTAGAGTGTGCCTGAGACCGGGGCCTCAGCCCTGGCAGCGACACTGACAAGGAATCAGCTTATTTTCTCTACATCTGAGGACTGACAACCTGAAAATGTGATCATTTTTACACATGTATTGTTATGAGTACTGGGAAATGTGAAACAAGCATGAATATGAAAAAAACACACAATATGTAGTGCACTGACTAACAGGCTGTTCATATTGGAACGAATTGTATGTATGTGCATGTGTAATGTCCTACTGTGTGTTTCATATAAAATATATTTATTATAGTATATAAAAATAAAAAATATAAATCAAATAAATATATATACATATATAAAGTTTCAAAATCAGCTCTGTTTACAAGCCATCACTTTCAAAATAACGCCCCTTCACAGTAATACAGCACTCCCGGCATTCCTGCCACTTCTGGGATGTGTTCCGGAAGTCTTCTATTCAAACCGTGTCAAGAACTTTCTGAGATTTGCGCTGGATCTCGCAATGGTGTCAAAACGTCAACCTTTGAGCTGCATCTTCATCTACGCGAAGAGGGCCACAGGAGCCAAATCTTGCGAGTTGAGTGTGCAGTTCTGGTGAATTCAATGCCCAGGAGGATTAAGGCAGTGCTAGATAACATGGTACTCACACAAAATATTTTCACTTTGGACTCAGTTTTGACATGTTCACTTAGGGTGTACTCACTTTTGTTGACCGCTATTTGACAGTAATGGCTGTATTTTGAGTTCTTTTGAGAGGACAGTACATTTGTACTGTTATACAAGCTGCACATTGACTACTCTAAAATATATTCAAGTCTCATTTCTGTAGTATTGTCAGTTGATAAGGTATACTAAAATTGTTGATGAAATGTGAAAGGTGTACTAACTTTTGTGAGATACTGTATAATATAGTGTACAATTTATATGAGATGAAGGCAAGTCTACCAAGTGCCATAATGTTTAAATGTAAACGTAAGTATATAAGTTAGCTTTAAGTTTGTCTTGTGCACGCAAGTGCTATACGAGGTTGTATCAATGGTGTTAAATGCTGCTATTCTAACCACAAGCGTTACTATGTCTGAGATTTAATAATGGACAGCAGATTAAAGACCAAACGTCAAATTCTGCATGAAACTGGGCAAATCTGCTACAGAGATGTTTGACATGACATACGTTAGACACGTTGCTGCAACGATTCATTTCGAAGTGTTTCGAGTGGCACGCATGCTTTAAGAGCGAAAGAACGTCACTGGAAGACGATGAGAGATCAGGAAGACCTTCAACGAGCTCAACCCCTAAAAATGACGATACCAATCGGCAACTTGTGCATGATGATCTCCGGAGAACAATCCACATGATCTCACATCCGCACCCACCCTATTTGCCATGGTTGGCTTCTGTGGTCTTCACCCTCTTCCTGTAGATGAAGATCCAGCTCAGAGGTTGCTGGTGCTGTGTTGACACCTTTGCGGTGATCCAGCCTGAATCTCAGAAAATGCTTGACACGTTTCGAAAAAAAGACGTCCAGGACACATTCCAGAAGTGGCAGGAATGCTGGGAGCGCTGTATTACAGTGCAAGAGGACTATTTTTAAGGTAATAGTGTGTAAACCTAGATGAATTAATTACTTTTTTGTAAACAGAGCTAGTCTCGAAACTGAATATATACATCTATATACACTGAAATTCTTGTGCTAGCAAACAGCCTAGACAAAAGACACACACAAAGACAAAGTGCATTGTTATTAAGGTCTAGGCATGTAAAATGCCAATAGACCGTGAGCAATATCGTGTGCAGACAAAAGAAAAAGTCATAGAGGATGAAAAAAACACACATTATGGACATTTGTCTCTGGACAGTCTAATATCGGTCTATTCATCAATCACAGTCTAATGTAAAACATAACATGATTTATGTACCATAAAAAATATATTTTATTCATCACTGCCTAGCTGTATATACATTTCACTGCTATAGCCTTTATATTTATTTGCTGTACATACAAACATACACATGCATCCATCCATCCATCCATCCATCCATCCATCGATCTATCTACCTATAGGCCTCTATCATTAGCCCAAGTTCCACTGCTTCCTAATGGTGCCAGTGTAAAATAAGGCTCAGAACCTGATACAGCTGGAACCTTCTGGACAACGGTAAACGCACAGGAGTATTTATCTAGTGCCAAACATATAATTCTTTATATCATTAAAGAAAAAAAACTCTAAGATATAATTTACTTGAATTCAGGTGATAGATAAGCGTTACATTATAACTTCACACTTATGAATAGACCCTATTGTGCTAGCAAGTTTCTTTCAACAGCTTTAAAAACACTGCATATCATTTCAGCTTGTAATTCGTAAAGCTTCTAGGAAGTGAACACGGCTGTGGCTGATATAAAAATCCACCTAGTGCGACAGTGCCAGACAACTATTCGAAGCTGATGAAATGGCCTTGTTATTTTAATGATCAGTTTTTAGATTATCTTATATGGTAGGGTAAAGTGGGCGGGGGTGGAGTGGGGTCCCACCTCTTACGCTTTTGAAAGAATCTTATATCATAATCAGTAAAGTGGGAAGTCTGCATAATTCCCTTCCGTTCATCAGAATCAGATCTTCACAGACAGTTCGATAATCAGAGATGGCAATTTATACAGTACCTCATCTGCATTTTTCCTTTGATTTGCTCATAATCAGATTGTACTATATTTGAGAAAAAAATTTGTTCAGTTTGAAAATGACTACCTCTGGAGATCTGATTTATATTGTGATCGGATCAAAGTATAGGCAGAAAACCTAACGAAGGAAAAAATAAATGACTCATCTCTGGAGCAAATGTCTGAGCCATGTTCTTTGAAATTTCTTTGCTCTTATTAGGTCAGAATTGTACTATCGTTATGTACTTTTCTTTCAAAAATGTTGGAAGAGGTTCAACATACGGCTGTGGAAAGCATCTGCTGAGTAAGCTCATGCCAACTTTCGCCAAAAGAATGATGAAAAGAAGCTGGCGTTTCCCTTCTAAAATAGATGATGACTACTAGGCAGATTAAAAAACAGAAGATCTGAGGAGCGGCTTTATCCTCGCTTTGGCACCTGCATGAAATTTTACAGCAGTCCTTTCTGCATACCATTATTAGGCTTGGCAATGGTATTCAAGCTTGGATTAAATTGGATCTCTCTTTCGGAGACTATGGGCATATTTTCCAGATTTGCATGTGCAAAACTGTTCATTTCAGACATAAAATTCCTGTCTTGCATTTGCTGATTTCACTTCGCAGTGCTTACAAGGTCACAGATGTTTAAGGCTGGAAGTCAATACATCATATTTTACACATTTCAAATGAATTCACTAGCATTTGCAGTAAATCATAGTAGTAGATGATGTCAAAATAGTCGCATTTTTGATAGGGTTTTATATAACTAAAGCCCAGTGGTTAAAATGCCAGTCTGGCCCTGATGACTGTAAATTATATGCAGTTATTATTTGAAGTAGTTCATTGGGTGACAGATGTCATATTGCTTTTTTATGCATCTTAGCATAATAAGCCACCATCACCCCAGTAACTCCCAGAAGTCCTTGAGCTTTGTAGCCATGGTAGGTTAGCAAAGGGGTTCATTCTTTTTAGCACTTTGCTCCAGGCTCTTAATTCACTCTGCTCCATTGGTGCTGTATCACTGCTAACACTGCACTCTGACCCCAGCTTCTTAACAAGCTAGGACATTATATGGACAAAATTACACTATATGGACAAAAGTGTTTGTGGTCAAATGACCATAAGATTTATATGTGCTTTCTAAGCATCCTATACCACATTCAGCCCAACTGGGTCAGCATTGTAATCAATCTCAAATGTATTCAATAGGGCTGAGGTCAGTGCTCTATAAAATGCCACTCAAGAGCTGACACTACAAACCATGTAAACCGTATCTTCATGAAGCTCACTTTGTGTACAGGGGCAGTGTGATGCTGGAACTGGTTTATGTCTCCTACTGTAGTTCAAGTGAAGGAAAAATGTTATGGTATTTCATCCAAAGACATCTTGTACAGTTGTGTGCTTGTGTGGCACAAACTTGTTGGTAACAGTTAATCCATTCATATAAGGTTCTGTATGAATGCTTTTAATTAAACACTATTTTACTCCCACTTTATTACCATTTCTGTTTTCTGATGCTTATGTTTTCCTGTTTTCTTCCCAACACTTCTCGTGTCAGACAAGCTGAAACTGTTCCCTGTTCCTGCAAGCTGAAAGTGTTCCCTCGTGTGCCATTATCCACCTATAATTAGATCAGTGTTTAAACACATTTGGGGCCAACACAAGTCTTTACTTTTAACTATGATGGAGCATCTAATGCTTAAAGCCAGGTACATATACGTACTTGTGTGATTTCTTCGCGCCGATGCCTCCGGGACCGGATCCGCAATCGTGTGCTTGGATGGAGAATGTGTACTCTCTCTGGCGTTCACAGTCGATAGGGCTCCGTGCCCGAAGCTGGCCTTCTCCAGACGTACTGTTCAGGACTACAGCCTCAAATGGAGCATCTGAACCATGGACGCCAAAGGCGCAGATCTCTCCTAGTGAGAAAACAGATCTAATTAAAATGGCATGGAGTTGATGTCCAATTTGCCAGAAGAGAAAAATAATCTGATGTGTTGGTACACAATCTGTTCTTTTCTCTTCCGCTTTTTAGAACTAATTATTCTTGCAGAGAAAACAGATTTTTAGTACATCAATGTCGTTTATTTAAATGTAAGCCATGCATAGTTTGTTAACCCTGCATATAGTCTGTACTGGACACCTGTTCCCACATCACCCTCAAAACCTTTTCATTATTGCTGAATAGTTTACACACTTGATGACAATGTGGCTCGATCCCCCTGTTTTGGGAGGTAGGAAGAAACCAGAGAACCCAGAGGAAGCCTGCCCAGATACAGTACTGGCTGAACACACATAACTCTACACAAACAGCAACCTCAGCTCAGGATTGAACCAGAGCCTTAAAAGTATCTTCTGCCTTATATTGAACTATATATATATATATATATATATATATATATATATATATATATATATATATATATATATAAAAATAAGATAACAATCCAAATACACCATAATTTTTTATATCAAATCCTAGCAGTGTAAATATTATAAAGAAAGCATTCTTAATCAAAATGTGGGAAAAATTAAACGAAATGTCCTAATAGACACAGACACTGATTATAAAGAATCCTGCTTAGATTAAAAGTAAATCAAGTAATAAAATAATTAGAGCCACTAATTAGTTTAAAGCACAATAAAGCAGGCAAGTCTAGAGGATCAGTGAGTGGAAGGAATTGGGTTCAAAGCAAAGCAAGCTGGAAGAGACGAGTGTTCAGCTGGGTTTTAAAAAACGAGGAGAGCGAGCAAGCTTGTAGATGGAGAGGAATTGTGCTCCAGAGGTTTGAGCCTGCAACAGTAAAACCCCTATCTCATATTATGCTAAGCCTGGAGGAAGGAACAGAGAGCAGATGGTGTCAGAGGAAAGAAAGCTGTATACAGACGAATATGGCAGAAGGAAGCATAGGCTAGGCCATAAAAAAACAACTTCAAAAGACAGAAGATGGATTTTATATTCGATGTAGAAGTGCACAGGGAGTCAGCAAGGCTTTAAGCATGGTTCTCAGGGACTGGTATCGGTAAGAATGCGGATGTATAACAAGTCTCTTTTCGTTCTATTTTGGTACAAAAAATGCAGGAGTTTCCAATGTGATACAGAAATAGGCTTCAGGTTTTAATTCCAGCCAAACAGATACTAATACCAAACTGTAGCTTGCTTCTCATAGGCTGGTACCACAACAGGGATTTCTTTTGTACCTTTAATATGTATCCTTCACCAGGAGATAATTGGACCTTAGGGACTAAAGGCATACCTTTTTGAAAGCTTTCCTACTAAACGCCATTAATGCTACCTCGAATGCACACTCCTGAGTAAAATATCCATACTAAAAGTATAAATGATGTACACTTGATGACACCAGCACAAAGACCAAGCCTTTTTTTGGAAACAATTGTGGCCCATATGTGCACAGCATGGAGGCAACCCAATATGAATATATTTATTCCTATTTAACAGTTAATGCAACCTAAACACAAATAGAAATGTGAGTACTGAAGTGTCCAATGAAGTATTAGATTATTTTTTTTTTTTTTACTTTAGCTTTAAAAGCTTTCCAGTTTCTGAACAGTTGAAAATGCTGCAGTCCTGCAGTTTATGAAGTTTGCAGGTAGAGTTCCAAGATTTCAGCTAAATTCCCACACCTGCTACAACCCCCCCCCAAAAAAATAGTAAAAAATATCTGAAAATGTTCATACAAGAAAAAAGTAGATATTTTTCAGCTCCGAACTGCAGTATACTGGATATTTTATAAAGAACCTGGCAACCATAAATCAGGAATGCACAATTCTTTTTCTCATCAATGATTTGCTCCAGTAGCCTAAATTAAACACTGCCTTACCGAGCAAACTGAAATTAGATTTCTGTCATATATTTGTACATGCAATAGAAGCGCTTTGATTTATAGGAGTAGTGGTTTCTTATAGCCCATGAAGACCACACACTGTGCACATTGCAACACATCTCAGCAGGGCTCGCCAAAAATAATCATTCCATTTATTTAAAAAAAATATTTAAGCATACATTCACTGCATGTCTGTTTTTGCTTTGTTATTTCATTGTTAATAAAATAGTCATTATAAAGAAAATGATGCTTTAAAGGATCCCATAGAGCTGATCCAGAGTTATAGAAGATTCTGAATGAACTTTTCTGATCGTTCATGAAATGTCAAACTGCTCAAAATACTTACGTAAACCTGATTAAATGTTAATAGAGGCCCATGTCAAGTAAGTAAACATTTTCTTGATTTGAGAAAGACATAGTTGATCTGAAACTCATTGCACACTCAGTCACATTAGCTAGAAGATACTGTGGAAAGCTGTCTAGTTGTTTAAGCTTCACTTGAAAAGCGAACTAAAACTTTAGAAAGATTTGCCTTCAGAAAGTTTTGCATACATGTACCTAAAACTTTGAGGGTCTCGTTAGTTTTCACAGACAAGTGAACAAAAATTCTGGCCACTTTCAGCAGTTTCATCAAATAAATTCAGTGAAGCGAAACTAAGGTGCCAGGCCAAACACTGGACGCTTGCCATGGCCCATTTCAGCCACTCGGACCAGAGTGCGTTTTGAACACAACGCACTGTGACTAAGCTCTGAATTTACAAATCCCTAAGTACTCTTTGGCACTGACAGCGAGTTTTCTGAGCCACCCTAAATGAAAAGGTTAGCCGAGTGTTACATGCTATCTGCTGGAGTTCATTGCATGAATCCAAAACTAAAACCAGATTCAACCAGAATGAGTGAAATGTCAAGCATCACAGGCTTTTCATGCAAAGCCTATAATGTGGGATTTCAGGAGGTCAGACTGAAAAAACTCTGAATGAAGCTGAATTTTCTGCACACGTCTCATCAGGTAGTGGCACCATCAATTTCCTCCGAAAGGTCGCGGTTGACTGCTAACAGCTAACATCACCTTGTCTTAATTAACACATGGCTCAATTTCATCAACACCCTAAGAAATCTTTTTTAAGAAACCTAATTTTCCAGGTATTCCTGGTGTTTTGGGTTGGTTTCCCAGCCAATACTTTTCTAGTCACAGAAATGCCATGCTAGGTCTTTAAAATCAGACGGTCTGCTCTGATCCTCCAGTAGACATTCTACTGTATAAATACTCTTGATATAAATGTGAAGGAAAAGCTTCACTTCGATTAAAGTAGACTTGATGTAAATGTAAATTTTTATCCAAGTATGACAATTACATTAACACAGTGCCAGGATATGAAGGCCAGCAAAGTCTGTTTTATTTAGGTTAAAGTTAAAGTTTATATCAATCAGATTCCAGCCATCGCATAAAGTGTTTCCGTGGTCAAAGCCTATCCCAAAAAAGGGCTTCAGAAATGAGCGGGGGGTTGGTTATGTATAATACATGAGAATGAAGCTGTTGTTTTAACCAATCAGATTGTGAACTGGAGTCACGGAGGCCATCTAGAAGGCATCCAAATACATCAGAATTTTCAAGTCCCTTTGTTTGGATGGTCAGAATACAATAGTCATAGTCAGCAAACCACATCTGTAGAAAACTGCACAAGTGCAAACATATTTAATAGCTGTTTTTTTTGGTCATTCAGCAATGGCTGAAGGAGCAGATATACTTACAGTGCCTTGCGAAAGTATTCGGCCCCCTTGAACTTTGCGACCTT
>JAAIIK010000060.1:1336168-1346430 GCA_014706435.1 Silurus glanis | reverse complement strand
TCTGTCTGTCTGTCTGTCTGTCTGTCTGTCTGTCTGTCTGTCTGTCTGTCTGTCTGTCTGTCTGTGGCCATTTACTATTACTAAGCTCAAAACTTTGCATCCCATCCCTTATGCTCTACTTACATAATTTGAATGTGCCATATTAGAGTGACTAATAACCAACATGCTTACCTTGTTAAATAATTTTTTATAGACAGTGAGCCATAAAGAGTTAAGCAGTTGAGAAAATATATTATAATACCTACAGAGAGATACAGAAAAGTACAAGACAATATCAGTTCAGAATGTTCAGAGAAACCCTTACTTACAGTGACAACAGATAAACATACCCTGTCAGGAATTAAGTTACCACTTTTAAACATGGGGATTTAAAAATGTATTGAAATATATATTTATTAATAATTACTATATGTCATTAATGGCTTTATCATGTAAATATGACTTTGTAATATTAGAATTTCAATTATTAACACTGGGTTTTTATTGTACTTATTTAAATGACTATTTGATTTAAGAAGTGTAGTTTAAGATGTTTAGTAACTGGGGAAAAGAAAACATCCAAAACATCCAAAATCTTTAAAAGTTCTTCTGAAGAAAGCACAATATAATTGTATTGCAGTCTGAAGCATCTGTTTTGTTCTCTTTTGATTATTAAGAAATATCTCTGAGTTTCATCATCAGGTATATGTTTCGGTCACTCAATTTCAGACAGAATTTCTGCACAATGTGGCTATTACTAGAGGTGAAAGAGGGTTAGAGTTACTCACTGTGTTTCAGAACAGAATAAGCAACAAATCTGAGAAAATGGGCTGTGATGCTTACTTACTTTTTCCTGAACTAATAGTACAACTGCTAGAAAACTGCTTGAAAAATGATTTTTTTTGTTTGTTTTTGTGTCATTTCTTTAGAAATAATAATAATAAAAAAAACACCTTTATAACCACCAGCTTCGCCTCTCCTGCACACCCCGCCCACACGGAGCCAATCTCCATCATACTAACAACCGACACCTGACGCTCATTACTAGCGGGCCTACTTTAGGCTCTCACTCCCTCATGCCCATCGTCAGTTCTAAACAGGTTATGCTAAAGGACTCACTCGGACTTTGTGGACCTCGCCTCTCTCAGGCGTACCACGTATATTCCCCTTGGGCCTCTGCTTCTCTTTCTGACTGTGTGGGCCTCGCCCTCCTCAGGCGTACCACGGATATTCTTTCCCTATCATCGGCTACGGGTTTCTCTGAACTATATTGACTTTTACCGGTATTCTCCCATTCACTCTCGCATACATTCACGGCTTCCGCCTATGTTTGCCCCGGCGTAACAATTAGAAGAGAACATAATGAGGATGTAAAGTCAATTTCAGCTACCTAATCTTTGCTAATTTGCATACCTGGAGCTGAGATAAATGTCCCGCATGTTCCATAATGTAGCTCGCTAGCTAACATACATAACCATAAAATGTGTATGTTCTTTTTAAACTTCCTATTCCACATTTAGTTCCCATTTGCTGTAATAATGTTATAATATGTCTATTATTATTATTATTATTTTTATTTGTTGAGTTCTTTTATTAAAATGAAATAGTTTAAAAAGATGATCCAATTTATCTGTATGATTTAAATTATGTGAGTGTTATTTATGCTAGTCATTGGTATGCATTGTTTACGTTTTGGTACTGTAAGTATTAATTCCTATTTTGCCCTTGAAACTAAATTAATGAACGCCAGACACAGTAAAATCGGTACAGTATTCAAAATATCAGCAGTCTCGGCAATCCAAGCCTAGTGTTTCTGTAGAAAGCTTTAAACCGATTGTCTGATGTCAGAAATGAGCTGAAAACAGTCCAAAATTTATTGATGAATAGACATGTACTAATTGGCTGAACTAAAACCCCTTTTGTGAGAGAAATCTGAGCATTTCAGCTAATCTATGACTCACTTAGTAACACTCAGCGTGGTAATGAAATAAAGCAGTGTTCACCCTAAAAGCACAATCAGTCAATACATAATATTCAGTTTGCCATTACAGAAGGTCACCGGATTGTTCATTATATAGCACGGGGCAGAGGGAAAAACCGAGAGGAAAACAACATATTTCAAACCAAATAAGAGGCATCGTGATTGATGATATAATCCCGAACAGAATGCATACCGAGAGAAGCCGGATGAATAAAGCAGAGCACACCCATAGCTACGGCACGAACCGCAGACTGCACACAACAGTGTCTCTGATCTCAACACATTACTCTGAACCATTTATCACATTCTGCCGATCTGCTTGTACTGCAAGTAAAAATGAAACGCTGCCTCCGACACAATGAACAGCATGAAAATCCTGCACACATTTATCACAGGCAGTGCACCAAAAAAACATACAAAAAAAGAAAGAAAATAGTCAGACTAAGTGTGGATCATATTTCAATGGCATAAAAGCATTTAAATGTCAAAGGACACAAAAAAACTCATTTGCATCTGGTAACACCTGGGTGTTAAAATGAACTCTGGAAACATCCATTGTCCCGGAAATGCCATCCTGGCGTCATGTCATTGGTGTTTACACTGACTCGAAAAAAACAGTTAGTGATAACGGACAGGTATGGCAGTTAGCTCCTAAAAACAAAAGAGCTTCTTTTCTCACTCACCATTTTTCTGCATTATATTAATTCAATTCTTTTTTTTTTTATATAGCGCTTTTAACAATGGACAATGGTCTTAAAGCAGCTTTTTAGAGATAAATAGGTTTAAAAGTTGTACAAAAGATTATAAGTTTAGTGCCTATATATTTTTTCTTTTTAATTGTAAGTTTATCGCTTATGAGTGAGCCAGTGGTGACTGTGGCAAGGAAAAACTCCCTGACATGATAAGAGAAAGAAATAGAAAGAGGAACCATGCTCAAAGGCAACCCATCTTCATCTTTGTAGAACCATCTCCAGCTCACCAATTGAAGAGAACTCCATCCAGAGGTTGGGGCGTCAAGATGAATCGGGCGGATCCGAATAGAAGAAATGGACAGGAATGCTGGTCACTGATACCTCAGGAGCATATTTAAAGTAATGCTGTGTAGATGTAGTTCAAACAGCAAATATCCAATGCAGCTAAACAATGCAGTTGTGCTGATGTATGGCTGATTAGCAACCTTACAAAAGTGACAAGTGTGATAATATTAATAATTGTATTAGCATAAAGTTTTAGCAGTTGACCTGTTTGAGTGGGCATAAGCTAATGTGTGTAAATGTACAGATGAAAAGTTACCTACACAGATTAAAGGAGTGGATAGATAGATAGATAGATAGATAGATAGATAGATAGATAGATAGATAGATAGATAGATAGATAGATAGATAGATAGATAGATAGATAGATAGATAGATAGATAGATATTAGTTTGTTTGTTTTCATAATAATAAAACATAAGTTAAATAAATATATATATATATATTTTTAAGAAAAAACTAAAATGAAAAGAAAAAGTACACATGAATACACTCAGGCAATTTTAATATGGCTACACTAAAAATTATTTAGAAGTGCCAACAAATTGGCCACTGAAGGCAGCCAGTAAGTTTTAAGTGATCCTGTAAGTTGTTCCATGTTGTTGTGACATGTAAGCAATTAAATAGACAAGAGATGAAGCAGGCGACCAAATCCCACTACACCAATAGCAGTTAAACATAAAAACTATTGGACAATACTGTAAATTGAGTCAGCTGCAGTTAAAGATCACATGGTAACCGATTCGGGGTGGATTCTCTAAATCAGACTCAATAAATCATTACTTTTTATTTAGATTTTTTTTGTTTGTTTTTTTCTTTTACTATTTTTGTGTTGTTTATTGAATAAACCAGGTAGCTGTCTAACACAACAACATTCTAAATCACATCACACCAGACATGGACATAATCCTCGGGATTGTTGCTGTTGTTGTTTGGTTCTGTCTTGGCAAGGTAAAAAGCACGGCAGAAGTCTGGTGTTCCTCCTGCTTCATTAATGATTCATTTCTACATTTGTGGTCTAAAACTAGTAGAATCAAACACTCTGTAAGTGGTTCAACATTTGTTTTACTAGACTTTAACTGCAAACATCATATGTCATAACGAAGCGAATAAACACTTTAATCAGTGAACAATGTATAATTTGCACAAATGTCCCTTAAAGGCACTTAAAAATGTACTTGTATGCCAATATCCATTCATCAACACTGAGCGATTTATTATTCCGCAAAGACTTATTGGCAGCGTCGTTTAACCTGATCTGCCCTTGAGGGTGAAATTAGGCGCTCAAAATGACATATGCATACACACCCGTACATCCCACACACTCACTCACTCACACACATACACGTTCTGTCAAATAAATATGATGCGCCAGCTAACTCCGAGATTAGGCTAGAAATGGAATAAAGGTCACCAGGAAAGGTCGAAGAGAGACGTGAATAAAAATGACTCAGAGCTAATAACAGTGAGTTTGTTTGGTTATCTGACACCTGCCTTTCGGCGGGGCAGAGAAAAAAAACACATTTTATAACAATGCTATCAGAAATCACCACCATGCGCTTGGTGATAAGTGCTGATAAGTGAGAAAAGAGCTAACAGAGGCGCATGAGAAGCATCATGGCATGAGGCAGAGAGGCAGAGAGCTGACATAATGTAATAAACTTAAAAATGTATTCGACAGAAGCAAAGCCTCATGTATTATGTACATGATGTAAATACAATATGTAAAGTGAGCACACAGCCAAAGTAGAACCAAATATTTATCTGATTTAGATTTTTCTTCTCTCAATTCCTACTCTGTACACTTGGACAAAGTCCGGGATTTTGTAGGATGAGAGTCAGTTCTATGTTCTAACCTATTATTCCAATCAGGTACTAATGACCATTAATTTAGTATGTAGGTTGAAACAGTCATTAACTGAAAAAGAAGCAGTTGTGTAGGAGCAACAAACTGGGGGAAGAACAGCCAACTCTGCTACTAAGGTGACGTTGTGGAAGACATACACCATAGCGAGACAGCACAGCAAGACACAAGGTAGCTTTACTGCATCAGCAAGGTCTCTCCCAGGCAAAGATTTGAAAGCAGACTGGGGTTTCAAGATGTGCTGTTCAAGCTATTTTGCAGAAGCATAAAAAACGAGCAATGTTGAGGACCACAAAAGAAGTGGTCAGTCAGCCAGTCTTCCACCATTAGCAAAGACCTGGTGGAAACCAGTCAGGTACACCAGAAGTGTACTCACCAGAAGTGGTCTTCATGGAAGAATTGCAACCACAAAACCATACCATACCATACAAGAATAAACAACTAAGCTATGCACAAATTGATAGGAACCTTTAAATGTGTGGCTGTAACAAGATTCAAGTTGTTTGCTGAAGGGCTGGAAAGTGATACAATAATGAATGTCTGCAGGCAAGAGTGAAGCATGGTGGAGGTTCCTTGCAAAATTTGAGGTTTAATTTCTGCAATTAGAGTTGGGGATTTGGTCACCATTCATGGTGTCCTCAATGCTAAGAAATACAGGCAAATCAGAGCCATCAGAGAGGCATCTGATTTGCCCCAGATTTAGTCTGCAGCAGGACAAGAGAAAAATAACTCGGCATTGTTTATTAATGCAATGATTACAGTATTATTTATCATTATAACTTTATTTCATTCATTTTTTTACTATACTATATTATAATTTACTGTATATATAAAAAAAAAAAATGATGGGCTGTAGGTTGCAAGTGCCATCCTGTAATAATGCATTAAGCTGTACTGGGATTTCTAAGGCTTTTTTCTAATTAATTATGATTTTCTTTAAATATAGTACTGCGCATAGTTTGTATTCTTTTTAATTAATTTTTATAAAGATTATTTTTTTAGATTTACGGTTACTTTTATAAAAAAAAAAAGCTCTAGATCTAATTCATTTAGTGTTTTTTTCCTTCGTTTCATGGTTTGTTCAGGTAAAGTCAGTTCTTTTTCAGTGGTACTCAATGGTTTTTAAAGTGAAAATTTTGCTTCTTTACAGACCAAAGGGATAAATAAAGTTTAAAATGTCACTGAGAAGCAATTAAATTATTTGTGCAGCCACATAATTACAGGAAATATCTGTATATAATAATTTTTTTCACAAATTAATATTTAATAAAGACACTCAATGTTTTTTTTAGAAGAAAAATAAAGCTGCTTGTTGTGATCCATTGTTATTAGTTCAATGTGCTGGTTGATTGAAAAGCAAATGATTCTAAACCTTTTTTAGTTATTCATCTGGAGTAAGAATTTTATTCCTATGAATAGAAGAAGTATACTGCTTGTTTATTCGTTTATTCAATTTAAATAGAACCTTGTGTGTTTAATCATTCAGGTAAGAACAAGGCAATCATACTCAGGTGTAGATCAGAAAGACCAGTAAGAGGGAGATGATCTCTCTCTCTCTCTCTCTCTCTCTCTCTCTCTCTCTCTCTCTCTCCCCCTGTTTTTCTAACTCATTTCAATTTCAAAGGCGAATCTGTTCGACTTGATTCTAACGTGTCATGTAGTCCGGGTTTGCGAGCAGTGTTTTGTGCAGATATGAGCACAAATTGATTCACAAGACAGAGCTGTCACGCATTTAGATTTAGTAAACTAGTTATATCCTGGGTGACTCGTCTTCTGGGTGCTTTTTGTGATTTCTACATCCTTTTTTTCTATTTTGGCTCTTAAAATCAAACAGCATGCAAACCGAAAGTAAAAATTCCACTCTGAAAACAGACTGGAGTTTCTCCTCGAAGTGTGCGCTTATTCAGCTTCCTGCAGGTCAGCCCAACCTGGACAAACCATCATACAAGGGATAATCAAGGCTCTGTAAGAAGGAGGAAGCTCTGAGAATGCTAGAGGTGGGATACATTGTCCAATAATACAGAGTTTAGCCTTGAGCCTGAATACCATCATATCCAGTTCCCTTTTAGGAACTTGAGCTGCGTTGCAATGCTTTGGGAACGCAACCGCGTTGTCCACAATCTGAAATAATATGTGTAATCTGTGAAAATTGGACGAAAATTGGACGTCATGCACATCGAGTGAAGCCGGCGCCAGCTTTTGTTTGTTCATGAAACGCTCTGTGTATATATCTGTTATTGTTTATCTATTGTTTGTCTCAAAGAAGAAGAAAAAAAGAAAAAAATATAAAGGCAATCAGGAAATCAAAGCACACTTTCCAGTTAGTGCAATGGCTTGTGTATGGCTTGCTTGGGAGCCTTAGGCTCTCTTCGAGGAGGGTGCCCTTTCTCCTTGCGGTTTTGGCTCCACTCTCACCAAGGCAGAATGGTGTGGCAGTTTTTGGGGATCACAGATGGACCATCCAGAGGGTTTCAAAACGGGCTTGTCCCTATCTCTGACCTCACCTGCTCAGTCTAGATCTGGCTCACAGGCTTTGGAAGCATGCCTTTCAGCGGTTTCTTTCCCCTGTGGCAAGGGCATGCAGCTCCACCTCTCTTCCTCTGAGGGGGTGCTGGGGTGGGCTGCACTCTGCGACACCGAGGTTGAGGAGTTAATGGAGGTTGTGACCCATGCTGTTACCAAGCTCGACATAGTTTGGCCAGCTCATAAGCAGAAAGGCCCTCCGTCTAGTAAGTTGGACAATCACTTTCTGACAACGGTGTCACAACCTCCACGTCGAGGACCCCCGTTCTTTCCAGACCTGCACACTGAGGTCAGAAGGTCAAGAAACAAGTGGTGGCATTTCAGCAGTACCTCCCAAGCCGCTCTCATGGTGGCTGCTCAGCGGGCACGACCCCAAGATCAACCCAGCACTCCCCCTGTCAGGGATCCTGCGCAGCGCTCTGGGTCGAAACCCGGGAAGGGACAAATCTGAGAACTCTCACTGTCTATAAACCAAAAAAGTCGTGACGTAGAACATTTTGCGGATCTGACCATGAAGGGGCGCGTTGCACCGCATTACTCTGTGCCCACCCTGTCCCGGCTACCTCAGGGACCTGGTATGTTAACCCTGCCACAGAACATGTTTCAGGGCACGGCCAGCTCGAGCATCCACCCAGTCTCGTAGAGGTCCAGGAGAACTCGCCATCTCCTTGGAGGCTGCCCCGGCTCTAGGCACACCAAAGGTCAGTTTCGAGAGACTAAGAGACTACATGGCAGTCTAAAAAGCTCTGCCAGACATGTCCACTCTGGCGACATAGTTCACCCCCGCCTGGAGTTGTGGAGCAACCCTAAGGGGGTACAGCTCAAAGGTTCTGGTTTCTCCACCAGACCATTCTTCACTACAGAGCTCCCTCCATGAGGAGGTCGTATGTCACGAGATGGCGCCTGTTCTACATGTGGTGTGAGCACCACCATTTGGATCCAGTCCACTGCCGGTTGATTCAGAGCTGGAATTCCTCCAAGGACAGTTCGCCAAAGGGTTGCCACCATAAGTCTAAACATCTGCCATTTTGGCGTATCATGCCCCCATGGCAGGGCAATCTCTGGGCAGAGACCCTTTAATGATGCGTTTTCTCCACCGGCACCCGGAGGCTGAGTCCCCCGGCGCGACCTAGAGTGCCTGGGTGGGACCTGGCTGTCGTGTCGCCATTTGCTCTCCCAAGAAAGTTGGAGATCTGCAGGCCCTCTCTGTGGCCCCCTCCTTTCTGGATTTTACTCCAGGTATGACCAGTGCCTTTTTGTACCCTAGAACGGGTTACATCCCAAAGGTGCCCTTGGTCGTCCCACGACCCGTGAGGTTACAGGCATTCTACCCTCCTCCGTTCCAGGCTTCAGACCAGAAAAAGCTGAACCGGCTGTGCCACTGTGTCCACAGGACGGGTCCCTGAAGGAAGGAGAGGCCTCCCTGCTAATAAGCAGACACTGAGCAGATGGATCATTGATGCCATTGCATCCTCTTATGAGTCCTCTGGTCTCCCCGTTCCATTCGGAGTCAGAGCTCACTCGACCCGGAGTGTGGCAGCCTCTAAGCCTTGGTCCTCTGGAGTGCCCCTCCAAGAAATCTGCAATGCTGCGGGCTGGTCCACTCCGCTGACCTTCATCTGGATTCACAACCTCAACCTCAGTGCCACTCCTGGCCCCTCTGTTCTTCGACCTCGCTGTGCCCATACACACTAATCAGGACTGGTCAGTCTGGCATGATTGGACACAAGGATTGTTTCGCAGTTGTGAGTTCCTGAAAGGGAACATTTTAAGGTTACGTATGTAACCCTAGTTCCCTAAGGGGAACGAGACGCTGTGTCTCTATGCCTCACTCCAGCTGGCGGCACCGGCTTTACTCCATGTGCGTTTTATAGATTCCTGGTCATGACGTCACCCTGCCGTCCAATTTTGACTGATTACACACATAATTTCAGAGCATTCCCAAAGTGACGCAGTATCTCACTTCCTTTAGGAACCTAGGGTTACATACGTAACCTAGAGACAATCGTCTAGGCACATAACTGCACTATAATTTTTCATTTATAATTATCTCCAGCTGCTCTTAGAATAACCGTCTGCTCTATTCTTGCAAACATATTCTCCAAACAGAAAAAAAAAATTGAGGCAGAAAAAAAAGGGGGAGGCAGAAATTGAAACAGAAAGATAGAGAGAGAGAGAGAAGCTGGCTAATCCATTCTAATGCATCCCTGATAATGAAACACAGTGATGCATGTTATGAAGGGGCGAGCGTGCTCTGATGTAACGCCACCTCCTTATTATCGCAACTCCTACAACACACTCAATAATAATAACTTATAAAAGGCTTTGGATGGGCTTATGAGCTTCTGCATTCAGCCGTTCAATCATGAACAGCCATTACGCCTCCTGAATTGTTCATTACTGATACGGGCAGACAGGCGGAGCATACCAACACAGGACTAAACGCGGTAGGCTCAAGGTTTGTGATAACTTTGTTATCGCCGGCTAATATGATGAACACAATAGCATGCGCTGATGAAACGCTAGCGGACAGGCATGTGTATTTCTTGTTGTCTTGTATTAAGGTAATGTATCATCAGGGTTTTTTGACATGTAACCATGGTTTATGTTTTAACAATAACAAAAGCTATATTTTTGTACATTAATAAATATAAGAGATGGGAAAAAGAAATATAAGGCTGTAACATAATTAATAACAGGAACATTAAACAAAACATGAATATATTTATAATTTATTTAGTAACAAAATAAATATGTAGGGTAAATAATAAATAAAATAACAATAAGAACAACATTTTTTTTTTATAAATTGTATTTATTTTAACCTCTATCTATCTATCTATCTATCTATCTATCTATCTATCTATCTATCTATCTATCT
>JAAIIK010000060.1:1304701-1328654 GCA_014706435.1 Silurus glanis | reverse complement strand
TCAGGGAACTAGGGTTACATACGTAACCTAGAGACGTTCCCTTTCAGAAACTCGAGCTGCGTCGAAACGCTTTGGGAACGAGTGTCCAATCATGCCAGACCCAGTCCCTGCCTAGTGTGTGTCTGTCAACACAGCTAGAGGAGGACTGAGGGGCACTGCGGTCTAGGTTATAGAACCTTTAAGGTCAGCGGGGTGGACCAACCCACAGCGTTACATATGTCTTGGACGGGAACTCCAGAGGACCAAGATTTTGAGGCAGCCACACTCCGGGTGGAGTGAGCTCTGAACCCGAATGGAGTGGGGAGATTAGAGGACTCATAAGATTATGTGATATCATCAACAATCCACCTGCTCAGAGTCTGCTTATTAGCAGGGAGGCTTCTCTTGGGAGGGCCGTAGCAGACGAGCAGCTGATCGGTCCTTCTCCAAGGACCTATCCTGTGAATGTAGGTGCACCGGACAGAGCTGGTTCAGTTTCTCCTGGTCTGGGGCCTGGAACGGAGGAGGATAGAATGCCGACTGACGTAGATCTAAGATAGGATGCAACCCTCCGTCCTTTTTGGGAACTATGAAGTACCGGCTGTAGAACCCGGACTCTTGTTCTAAAGAAGAGACCACCTCGATGGCCTCCTTCCTCAGTAGAGTGTTTAATTCCTGTTCCATGACCAGAGCCTGCTGGCTTCCCACCAGGGTGGGAAGAACCCAGTGAAAGCGGGGCAGAGGAGACCCGAGCTGAATCCAGTAGCCTCGCTCTACAGTGTGCATCACCCACTGAGACACATCTGGAAGAGCTTTCCAAGCTGGCCATGCCCTGAAGCACCGAGGGTGGCAGGGTTAACAAACCAGGTACCTGAGGGGGCCGGGACAGGGTGGGCACTGGATAGAGTGGTGCAGCACGCCCCTTCACAGCAGGATCCCCAGAAAGTCCCATGTCAGGACCTTTTCATCGAAGCCTTCCTGTTGAAGACAGTACTCGGATCTGTCGGATGCTGAGCCCCATGTGAGTGGTGTGGGAGGTACCGCTGGAACACCACCGCCCGTTTTTTATTCTTCTGAAACCTTTCAACCACCGAGCTTACAGAGTCGCCGAAGAGGCCAGGAGGGGTTAGCGGGGCGTCCAGCAGTACGGCCCTGTCTCTATCAGACATCTCTGACAAAGTGAGCCACAGGTGCCTTTCTGTGGACTCCAGGGCAGTCATAGAATGAACAATGGCCCTAGCAGTCTCTTTAGTGGCTCTGAGAGCCAGATCCGCCATACGGCAAAGCTCATCAAAATGGCTGCCTGGGGTACGTCCCACATCCAACTCATGCAGCAGGTCAACCTGATATGCCTGCAACACCGCCATGGTGTGCAGGGATGCAGCGGCTTGACCTGCCGAAGCATAGGCTTTACCTACGAGTGCTGATGTATTGTGTAGGGGCTTCGTGGGTAATGTCGGGGTCTTAAGGGAGGAGGCGATTCCAGGAGGGCGATAGGTGGCAAGTGTCTCTTCAAACCGCGGCATCGCCTGATAACCATGTTCCTTCCACTCCATACTGGGGGTGAAGGGGCAAGCTGAACCCATGATCTGGACACCTCATTTGCCGGTCGGGAAAAAAGGGAAGACCCTAACACGGAGTTTGTGACATGGGTGTCAGAAAACGCTCATCTTATTTACTAGATGAAAGCACTTTCTGCTCATGAGCCGGCCAAGTCATATTGATCTTGGCAACGACACACGTTACAACCTTCGGAAGCTCCTCGGCTTCCGTATCGCAGAGCGCGGCCCCCTCAAGTAATATAACGGAGGCTGGAAGGAGCGCACAGCCGGAAAGTGTGCTGGTCGTGACGTCACCCCTCTGGTGACATCCAGCGTCCAATTTTTGACTGATTACACACATTATTTCAGAGCGTGAACACTCGGGCGCGTTCCCAAAGCGTTTCGACGCAGCTCGAGTTCCTGAAAGGGAACCAGAAGCAGGGAACTGGTTGACCTCCAGTTTTGTCCTTGTGTACATTATTAACAATCATATCAAACCAAACAGAAAGACAGACTGAATAAATAAAGAATTCTACATTAATATAACCCTATGAGAAGCTGCCAAAATGTTTTTTTATTGCAATCCTATATTCCAGTAATACTTTAGTCACCATAGCAACTTTTTGATTTTTCATCATAATAGCAAGCAGATAGAGGGAAAAGAGCATCTGAGACTAATAAAGAGTGAGAAGAAATGTGGTAGATAGAAAATAACATTGGAACAAGAAAGAATAAATTGGCCTGTCCTACAAACAGTAATGAAAAATTATATATAAATGTCTATAAAGGAGAAATGACTGTCAATTGATACTGTCCATATGCCACTATCTACATTAGATAACTTTTCAATCAGTAAAAACAACTTAGAGCCTTTAGTTTTGCTCAAGTTATAACACACACACTGGTCTACAGATGAGAAATAAGAATTCCCAAGCTGCCATGCAGTATAAAAATCATGCCGAATACGCAAAATAGATCTAATGAAGATAGAAATATTGAAGTGAGAGGTAAAAACAAATAAAACTTGGATGCTTCTATAGATGACTCCAAAAATGAGCCCATCAATTCTAATCCCATCAATGCTGATCAGCCAACCGCATCAAGTGCTCCGCTATTAAGAGAGAGACAGCTAGCTGCTAAAGCCAGAAGCCTGAGTGCGTCACAATAATGGAAGTTTGATGAATGGCGCATAAATACAGTTTCACATTAGCAGCTCTCTGGGGTTGCCTCTCCTTCAAGGAAAGAAGTACATAAAAATAAGCTTTAATGCTTGCCATCCAAACTGTCTTATCTGCTGCAAACAAATGCTTATAGTGGATTTTTGTTATATATTATAGAACTGTCGACTATAACAATGTGCAATGTTCAGTATGATGGGGATGAAAAAACCATAGTATTTACTTTATTTGGGTGAATCCAAGCATCATACCGCAGGGCACAGTTCAACAATAGAATTACTGACATGATGGGAAATAAATTGAACTAGTTAATGTGAAGACACAGAACAGGTGAACACAGTCAGGTAGCAGCCCACTGATGACTAGAACATAAACAGAAGCACATGGCAATGTAAAAAAAGCAGTGCATTAAAGCAGCACTGGTGCTTTAAGAGAAGGAATCCACATCACGGAGGAACCATTAAACCATAACGGATGAAACTCATAACTAATTTTAATTAGTACAATAGATCTTATATCCAATGAGGCTAATTTGAGTGCACATCACTGGCACATCCATAACACATCCACACCACAGCGACTGAGACGATGTGAAACACATCGGTGAATGAATAATATAAAGAAGAATGAGCTGGATTACTTTTTCAATCATTGATTTTATTTCTTTTCTCAAAATGCCTTTCGAGGAGAAATTAGAAGGTAAACAGAGCGAGTGCACATCATCCAATCAAAGTACAAATTACACAAATGGACAAATGTCAGAAGCGTTTGACAGAACCCATTTTTCACGTGTTCCGAATAAAAGAAGCGGATAACGACGAGCACATGGGGTGATTACAGACCTGAAATTCTTGCCTGATTGAAAATTTTGAAAGCATGAAAGGCGCTGCTTGTTTTTGTGTGCGAATGTGTTCATGTGTGTACGTGTAACAGTTTGATGCCTACGATGAACCCCCTGTGCTATAACGCGCAACCATAATGCTTTCATTAGCCCTTTTATTCAATTTAATAGCTAGCTGTCATTGTTCATCATAAACGATGGACTATGTTCACAGCGTTATGTGTTCTGGGTAACTGCAGGTGACGGTTGGAAATTTAATCCGGGATTAATATAACTTTTAAAAATCTGCCAAACTTTCCATTGCGGTCGGTCAGGATAACCAAAAAACATACATAAAACCAAGCGTAAAATCCTGACTGCTTTATACGAGGCATTTGATTACTAAAAGACTATGATTTCATGCAGCACTGGCAATGTGTAGAACTATGCATTAAGATCTATGCCCAATTTGCTAGCAATATTGTTTGTATGGAATAATAATATTATTCCAGCATGGAATAATAACACCATCAGCTAGCATATTGCCGGGAAGGCAAACAACGTTAAATGTCAGCTAATAGCTAGAATTAGGGAGGTGGGAATAAATTTTCATTCTTGAATGCCTCCTGACTATTTGCAACTGCCATGAAGAAAAATTGCTTGTGGGTTTGTTGATTTTGCTGTGGAAAGAGAAGTGCACAGGGTGAGGTATTTTTCATAAACTTTAAAAGTAAATCGGGTTAAATGGGTCCATGGGACACTTGTGCTGGTGTGTGTGTGCAGATCGGATTTATGCTAACGATCTGCTATGTAGTTTTATATGTTCACCTTAGCCATAATCTGCTGTATATGTGAAAACGCATAATCAAAAGATCTATTGATGATCTGAGGCGAAGCTCTCCCATCAGAGTTAAACAGTGTGCTACAGACTGCAATAAAAGCAGTTAATCTCATAAGGACTCATCCAGTAAAATCAAGATTGCCTGCGCTGTCGTGAAATAAATAGCCTCAGAACATTAACTATTAATCATGCACACCGATGTGAGATGGCTTTAAAGATAGGAACATTTTACTGCTTCTTTGATTATACATTATATGGAGAAAATTATTAGGACTTTTGACTTTCCCAAACTGTTACCACAAAGTTGGAGGCACACGCTTTAATATGATGACTTTGCAGTAATATCAAAATTTTCCTTCATTTGAATTCGGAGACTCAAACCTGTTGACAATGCCCCTGTGCTTAAAGATCCTTAAAGATATGATTTACATGGGTTGAAGTAGAAGATCCTGAGTGGTCTGCTATAGAGCTCTGACCTCAACCTTATTGAAATGAACTGGACTGCTGAATTCATCCCAGGATGCTCACCTCACCTACATCAGTACCTGACATTACTAACACCCTTGCAGCTGAATTTGCGTAAAACGTCCACAACCACACTCCAAAATCTAGTGTTTTTTTAACAGCAAATAAGGACTAAATGCGGAATGGGATTTTTAAAATCAAAAACATACCAATCTTATGTCATGTGTCCACAAACTTTGTGCATATGGTGAATATCTTCCTGTTTGGAACACATGACTAGTTCAAAGTGACTCACATATCTTGCATCTGTCGCAAGGGCTGAAGGTTGGCTGGAAATGCTGGGAAAATATAGATTTTGTTGTTTTCATAGATGCAAGTGACATGTACTTTGACCTCAAATGCCTCAAAGATATTCTTTTTTAAGGCTTCTTTAGACAATTTGTGCTTTTTGCTCTGTGAAATTGGCCCTTTTATAGATTTGTATGGGCATCAACAAATGCAAATCAGTTCATTTAGGGCTGATTGAAAGTTGTAAAGCTGTGGCTTAATTATTTTGTTCGGTTTGGCTTACACAAAAATTTATACCAGACCTTATTTGGAGTCGGATGAAAGAGGCCAATTGTCTGACAAAATCAAGACATTCATGAGAAAACTGGAAAAAGAGCAGCGAGCAGGTTAAAAGGGAAAATGCCAACATGTTCCTGAGCTATTTACTATGAAAATTGACTGAGTGATATTACAAAAAAAAGGGAATTTATTTTGTGCTCCAAACCTTTTTCAGAAAAAGCAGCAGATCTAGACTAAACATGACTGATGATCTTTCGTAATCATACTAACAGCATGCTCTTCAGGAACTTTTTCAGGAACTTCAGGCCATTTATTGCAAGACATGCATTTTCAATGTGAACTAAAAAGGAAAATCTTGAATCTCTAAGAAATACAAACTGCAATTTACTGTATTTTTTATTTTTTGCTGTGAGACATGGCATTTGCTCTGCTTTCCTTCAAAAGCATTGTGCATAGGGATAATAAAAGAAGATGTAAATGACACATTGTGCCTTGTTTTGAACCAAATTTGCTTGATGTGATCTCAGAAAATTCAATAGTTCCATGCATTAACAGTCCTTCTGAAATTGCATACATAATGAATTTCTGGTAAACAATGCAGCTCAGCTTGACAAATGAAACATTCCCATGTTGTTGCTGTTTCCATCGGGACATTATATTTAAATAACTGTGCTGAATTTGGTTATCCTTCTTGCCAATGTAGCAGGTGAACCTATCTGGGTCACACCGGTAGAGATAACAATAGCACAGCACATTAGCACTGCCTGGCAGTGTTTCACATTCTTTCAAAAGTCTAGTTTCTACTTTTACATACTGTAAGATGTGTTAAACCGCTGTTTAACTGTTTAAGGTGTTTAAGTTTAAGTTAAATAAATAAATAAAAACCAAGGCTTGGCTTCAACAAGTAAAGAATGAAAAAAATGAAAGTATGTTTTTCAGTCTACACCTTGACTTAGAGTTGCTTGTGATGTCCCATTTTAGACCTAGTCTTGGCCTCAAAACTCTTATACTTGGTCTTGACTCACTTTTGCTTTCATTTGGACTTGGCTTTAGGCCGTTATAGCTGTTCTTGACTCAGTCTCAGTTTAATTAAACTTGGTGTTGCCTCAAACTCACATTAATTTAGACTTGATCTAGACATGTCCTCAAACCACTTAAAGACTTGATCTCAACTCAGGGTCAATTTGAACGATGCTTGATCTTGACTTGGTCTTGAACCATATAAGACATTACATATATTTAGCTTTTATTTAGAACCAGCCTTGACTTTATCTCTGCTAGTCCTGGTCTTGGATTTAATAATGGCAGGCTTCACTAGTACCTTACTATTAAACTTGTTCTTATATTTCTTCACTATTATTCCCAGCTTTTGTTCATTACCAATCCCAAATTGCTACGTATTCACTTTGTTTGTATCCCAAATAGAAAATTTAATTAAGCTTATATCCTCATTAATAGTTTGCATGAAGAAATGTGTGTGTGTGTGTGTGTGTGTTGCGAGAGAGAGCGAGCCTGTGTTTTAATGTCTTTTGCAGTCAAACTTGTCTGAATTTTTACCAAAATATTGGCACACATGGCTGTGCTTGGGCATGTTTCCTGTCATTAAATGAAACTTCCTTTTTATTTTCACTAAACATGAATGCATTGTACTGCTTGTGACACATATGCATAAAAAAAATGCTTGAGGATCTGCTGTTCTTCTATGCTCTCGCTCTCATTATTTGTTTGTTCCCGAGCTATAGTGAGACACGCTGATTTCTAGAGAATTGTTAATAATGTAAAAAGACACCGCATGAAATTATCCTGATGCAGAACGCAGCTGAAACCTCAAAATCAGAGCCTTAACATCTTACTGAAATAGAGAGGCAGCTTCACACTGTCACTGAGGAATGCTAACTATCTTAACACTCTGGCCATGCATAACCAGTCTGCTCAGTTACAATCTTTTTTGCACTTGCAAGTTTATTCTACTTTTGGAAACCAACTGACATTTGGAAACTCACCTTGGACAGACCTGCAAAGATGTTCTCTGACTTGTATATATATATTTGTTCCCCCCAGTAGTGACCACTGGATTTAAACAGACTGAAGATACCTAAGGATTTTTAATGTTCCTGACAGAACATTGATTATATCAGGTTTTAAAACTTGTATGTGTTTTATTTTACTATTTCTCTACTCCTCCCCATGAGATTTATAACCCCTGTTGTTCATGAATCACATTGTAACTGTAAATTGATATAGTCTGTTCAACTAAATCTGCTTAGACAAAAGTATCCACAGCCATGCTAGTTAGATCTTTGTGCCCCCAAACTGTCTTAAAATTCTAGCCAGTCAGTCCATTTACCACTTGACCACCTAAACAGAAACCGGTTCTGAATCTATAAAGTTAATTTGCAGTTAATTGTAATGAGCTGTATTTTGAGTCAGCAACTTAACTTCAGCAGTTGTGTATACTATATATATATATATATATATATATATATATATATATATATATAATTATACTGTATATAGTACAAAAAAGTGTATTTAGAGTTGGGTTATAAAGATGCTTCTAAAGTTTTCTAAATGTGCCATTCAAATGATAAAAACAACCTTTCATTTACCCAAGTTGCTTTCCTTTCCTTAACAGACATATCTGAGATTGGGTTTTTCAGTAGCCTATAAGTAAAGCATAACTCATTGGAATACCAATGCGTATATTTTCCTCAATATTTGTGGATCGCTCTGAATATCACTCAGATTTTTTCATCAGGCAATTATTCCATATATATCGAGTAGCATTGGGTAAGTGTTTTCCTCTCTCTATTTCTTTACCTTGTTTTAAAAATGAACTTACTTGCATATTCCTGCTAAAAAAGCATGCATATTCTTGCTAGAGGTCGACCGATTTGGATTTTACAAATAACAATAGCCAGGTTGGATCGTACTTCCCGATAAACGATTAATTAACCGGTTTTTTAAATGGATACTAGATAAAAAAGAAACCAACATAACGTTTCATGTAAACTATTACAGGATTATTATAAAAAAATAATAACAAGATAAGAAACACTGCTGAATCATGAAAATGTGCTAAATAAAAATATTAATTAATAAATATAAATATATAATTATAGTCCCTGGTGGTCTAGTGGTTAGGATGCGGCGCTCTCAGCGCTGCGGCCCGGGTTCGATCCCCGGTCAGGGAACCAACCCCAGCCACTCTTAGTGCCGGTCCCAAGCCCGGATAAATGGGGAGGGTTGCGTTAGGAAGGGCATCCAGCGTAAAAACATGTGCCAAATCAAACATGCGGATGATCTGCTGTGGCGACCCCTAACGGGAGAAGCCAAAAGAAAGTTATATAATTATATAATTATATTTACTGATTATATAATTTAATTTTTTGTATAATTATATTAATCAATAAATATAATTATATAATAAATAAATTATCAATAATAAAAATAATATAGCGCTCTCCCTGCAGTGCGACATCTAACGTAAAAACAAACCGCACGTGGAGTTAGTGATTCGCACTCTAGAGGCCGCTTTTGGAATGACAGCAAACGGGAAGCCGGAAAAACTATTGTGGATTTTTTGTGTTTCAGCAATCAGCAGTCAATGCCGCTTAATCAGCAAAACAGAATAATCGGTCGACCTCTAATCCTTACATATAACATTAAACTATTTAGTCCTTTGATTTTGTGCCAGTGTAGTGATGGAGACATTGTGATCTGATCAACTGTATGCAAATGATCAGATTGTTAAAGCTTAGATTTGGTCACACTTGAAACATTCAAAACTTCTGAAAGAAAGCTGAGACAATGAAAGCAGAACAACAGCAGGGTTAGTAGAAAGCAGGAGGCTAACAGAAGGCGCTCATGACATGGCTGTTTCCTTCACTTCAAAGGTCGACAACTTGATGTTCACAGGAGGACTGGGATGAAAAGTTGTGTTTCTTGCTGAGTCTTGCCATAAGCTCATCCATTTCTGCCTTTTTATTTCGCAGCATGCCGACAATTTGATCTAAGCAGAGGCTGGGGGATTCGCTGCTTGTTACTGTCTGCACAATTACCTGTAAAAGCTATAGGTATTTGAGAGAGGCTACAGAAGAGATTTGCTGCACGCATTTGCACATCTTAGGATAAAACCCTATTAGCTTTAGATGTGTGTTCCTGTGGTTTGAGAGCAGATTGAAGTCTCCATGCGCTGCCCTACTGTTAATTTGTCTCATCGTTAAACTACTTGTGTTGTGGGTTTCGTATTCATGTAGGAAAAATAAACATAGCATGAGATTGACGTCATGGCAATCTGGCTAATTTTAGCATAAACTCACAGCTTGATTCAAATACCAAGACAAAAAAAACATATATAATTTGCATACTGTGTTACTAATTTGTATGAATTTATGTAAATCACTTCATATCTGTTCTGTTACATTAATAGAAGTGGCAGAAAAACTCCATAATTCATATTTCTACCCTACTTTTGTTCATTTGTCAATTAATTTAACTATATAAACAAGCTTTTTTTTATTTGTTCTCTTGAAATCTGGGCAGACGTTTACTTTATAATGGTCATCCACTCTATGCAAGTCTTCTATTTGCAAAATTCGTGGATGTAGCCTGCAGTACAAACACCCGCAGGACTTCTACCTGTATAACGTATACCTTCACAGGTGTCCTAATTGTGAGAAAAGTGGATGTTCTGAGATAGATAAGATAGCAACCATGGGTATTATGGATATTATGACTTTATAAGCACTCTATAAAAAAATTTAGTGCAGAAAAATTAGTGCGGAAATTGGTGGGTGCATGTGTTTTTATCTAGTTTTTATAGCTTGGTTCAACCACTTTTCCGCACACTCCACCATCTGCTATGCAACACCCCTTCTTGCATTTTCCTGTTTATTCCCCCTGCACTGATGTGTTTTTTGGGTTTCTCCACATGTACAAAGTAAATTAAATTACAATTAAAATACGTTGTTAGCAACTGGCCCTAAATCAATCATTTTTTTTAAGCCAAGTATCACTAAACTTGCACTTCCCCATAGCTAAAAAAAAAAAGATTTTAATCTGTGGTACAATCCAAAGATATTTGCGCTAATAACAGAAAGCTGATTGGCTGTTGCATGTTGGTTTAATTTCTAGTCATAATAAAGCAAATTATATTTGGGCTAGCGAAAGAAAGAACTACAACACCACAAAAACAAACAAAGAAAACATTCTAAAGTGCTGCGGGAACATTTCAATGAGCATTAGAGGTAGTGTTACATGTATATAAACAAAAATTAAGTCCTGTTTAAAATGATTTAAGACATAGAACAGTGAATTTAAGACTTTTTAATGCCTAAAACTTTGTTTTTTTTTTTTTATTAAAATCAGACCCTGTGGAAACCCTGTTATTACATTTGGGGTAACTCCTTTTCCATGTCCCACCATGCTTTGGGTTAACTCCAGGTATTCTGGTTACCTCCCAGTGCTAAATAGGATTTTTAAATTGCATGTGTTGTATATGTTGTGCCCTGTGATGGCTTAGCAGCCTGTCCAGAAATTCCCCAGAATAGGCTCCAGGCTCCCTGTGTAGAATAAACAGTATAGAAAATGGATGTGCCACTTACTGATGACATGCCTAAACATGCACCTGATTCAAGCTGAGCATAGTAACTTCATTCAAGAACATTACAGAAAATGTTGATGGCTCACAGTGGCTCGGTGTGTAAGCTGCGAGACGCCACATGCTAATGACAGGAACAGGCAGTGTAAGTGAATCATGTCCCTTGCTACTGCTGCTAAGTCACCTCACCATCAACAAAACAACACACAGAGACCTCACACCTCTGATTAAAGTCTAGTAAGTCATGGCCTCCTCTCTCTCAGTACTTTATTTTGACTTCAATGCAATTAAGTTCATGTGAGATCAGGTTTAGCGAAGACCTAATATTACAATGTTTTTTTTTTTTTACTTCTACACACAAGAGGACTGACAGGAAGCCATCACAACACGGAAAAGCAGAAGGTGTTAATAGGATCACCACTCCAAAACCACTTCACACTGACACATGGGCTTGACTGTGTGAATCATTTAAATATAGACACATTCAGATTTTCAAACAACGGAAACACTGAAAACAAACAAGAAAAGTGGACAGAAGATTGAAAAAAGAGACAAAGAAATACCCCTCGAGCATTATTACCACTCAGAAGTGGTTTTTTTTTTTTTATACAGGACCGGTTTTATCTTAATAAAATCTCACAGCAGCTTTGAGTAATTTTGAAAAACCAAATAATAAGGTCATGAATAATACAATTCTCAAGATAGATTCTCTAGAGAAGAAAATAAAAGCATTTAAAATAAAAATCTGTATAATACATACAATAAAAATAGATTTAATAATTTTCTCCTGGATTTTCTAATTGATTTGAAAACATTTGGTCTTCCTTTAACACAATTTACAGCTTATACTTTGGCAATCTCTTTTTTTCTTCGTATGAATGCTGTTCAGAAGCAGCAATGCAGCAGTAAACAATCTACAAATTGTCCCCAGACTCCCCTTTTTTTGCCCTTGCTTGGTGTGAGCTGAGCCAAAGCATCTAAAGCTTTGTTGAATCTTTGCTAACACCACATTCTGCTGCATGATCCCCCTCTCTCTCTCTCTCTCTCTCTCTCTCTCTCTCTCACTCTCACTCTCTCTCACTGTGCTAGCTGCTGGTGAATGTTACTGTGACATTTACATGGCTTTAGTTATAGGGTTATGGCAATTTTAGGGTTGGAGGGAGGTGAGGAAGTGGGAGAGAAAGAATCGGTGGATTGTGTTGCTGTAACCGATTTTAATCAAGCCGTATTCATTACAGCAGCTAACGCTGCATATTTCCTTATAGAAAGAGAGGAAATAGAGTGTTTCGAGAACACAGACACATACAATCTCTTTCTCTCTCTCTCTCTTTTAATGCACATATGCTGTTTATTTGTGTCGATTCTTTATGAGAAATATGTTAAAATAACTCTCTCAGGTAGCTGTGTATTTTAATGCTGCATTATTACAAACACTCTCACAGTCATTCATTCCTCAGTATTCACTTTAAGCTCATAAGGGTTGTGATGGATCTGAAGTGTATCCTAGGAACACTGGGTTCAAGGAAGGAATACACCCTGGATGGGATTCCAGTCTATCTTAGAGCAGCACACACATATACACACACACACACACACACCTTTGCATATTCTGACAAGCTTGGGGCTATTTAGAGTAGTCAATCCACAGTCATGTTTCTGGGTGGTGAAAGAAAACCAGAAGGATCATGCTAAACTCCATACAAGGAGTAACTTTAGCTCAGGATTGAACACATGACTATGGGGTTATGGTGTGGCAACCCTGGACACCGCACCGTCATGCTGCACCGGTATTATTAGGGGTCAAAGCAAATCAGGTGTTAGAACCCTGATGAATATTTTAGGCCTCCAAGCACCGAAGGTACTGGAATAGTTTTGTTAGTGCTTTAATTTCCCTTGTCCTTTTAAAAACCCCAAACCAAATCATGCACACCAAACCCTATTTCACAGAAATGTTCACTAAAATTCGGTCAGGGAGTACTTCATGACACTCATCGGGCAAGCTCAATTTGGCCGAGCAGCCCAATTGTGACACTATAGCCACTATAGATGGCAAAAGTACAGCTTTACCCCCATACTCCTTGTTGCCTTCTGCCTTGCTCGTTGTTAGCTTCGTAGGCTAGCTTACATCTGTGGTGTGTGAGAGCTAGGAAATGATACACCAGTAGTAGGTTAACAAGAAATAGGTTGATGGGCTGAAAACGCAACGTGGTTTAAAAATATAAGAAGTAGTAAGTACAGATATTTGTGTAACACATTTAATGAGGGAAAGTAAAATGTTGCCAAAAGAACAAATAGTGAAGTAATTTCCTGATACCAGAAAAATCAGCACGGTAAAAAAAAGTATCTGTACTTTGTTACTTCCCATCTCTGACCATAGCATGAGATTAGAGGTCGCCCCATAGGGGGTTTTCTCTGGCCAATGCCGATATTTAGAAATCGGGGCAGCTAACAGTTAAGTATTAAGAGTTGATCCAGATGTTTTATATAAACATTTATTGAACACCACAAGCCAAATTTAAATACCCGTGCCTACCTGTAGCCTAAACCACAGCTGGATAAAGGCTCACTAAAATTCTCTCTCCAAATGTTACTCTCAGTCTCTCTCCAAAAGTAGCATCATATTTAACTAATGAAATATATAAGTGTAGATTAAGAACAAAGAATAAGAACTAAGCCACACCGTTGGCTCTAGTTGGACGGTGTCAGCTGTTTTTCGGCCGATTCTGCATGTCGAATCAGCTCATGGTGTGGAGTGGGAACAGCGTTGGGGATTGTTACACTCAAAAACATGGCTTCTGTCTTGCATATCACATGATTAGCACTAAGTTACAATCACAAAACTTGAGAAACATATTTATCTATGAATCATTTATTGTTCTGTGCAAAACCCCCGATAATTCACAGTTCGGTACTCACGGCTCGGAAAATTTGCGGGTTCTCATTTGGAACCTAACTAACAGCAAGTTGCGGATTATCTCAAAATTCGCAGGAATCCGCAGTGGGACCGAATGTTTAGGGACATTAAGAAAATAATTTTGTGGATTTTCGGAACTCATGGGGGTCTCATGACTCATGAACGTAGCCCCCGCGAGTTCCACTGTGTTTGCGAACAGTGATTGGGCCCCAAAAAATTGCAGTGGCCAGATAATGCATTACTCCTAATTGAATTATTCTTAGATGATGATGATTATTGATTTATTATTATTATTATTATTATTATTATCTGGACAGTCTCTCCTCTATTGCACACATTTCTGTTCTCTCTCTCTCTCTCTCTCTCTCTCTCTCTCTCACACACACACACACACACACAGACACACACACACACACACACACACACACACACACACACACACACACGCTATTTATACCCAAAAGGTTTCTCCTTCAGCTTAATTAATCATCAGAGGGCAAATGTGAGGTTTTAGTAGCTATGCTTTAATTACATCTATTAGGGGTGTGTGTGTGTGTGTGTGTGTGTGTGTGTGTGTGTGTGTGTGTGTGTGTGTGTGTGTGTGTGTGTTGTGCATGTCGACTGCCTTCACCTGAAGGACTGCAATAAAGAGTTGCGTTTCTTGCTGAGTCTGGGTATTAGCTCATCCATTTCTACCATCTTATTTCTCAGCATGCCAACAATTGATCTAAGCAGAGACTGGGAGATTCACCGCTTGTTACTGTCGACACAATTACCCATAAAAGCTATGGGTTTCCGGAAGAGGCTGTAGACGAGATTTGCTGCGAGCATTTGCACAGCGTTGGCTAAATGCCATCAAATTTAAATAGGTGCTGCACTCTAAGATCAGGTTCATGTCTCTCCTATTGTTTAGTGAAGACCAGATCAGATCCAGGTGAGGTCTTCAATGTAAGAGTGAAAAAATGATCACATGTTCATGATTAATTATAATGTTTACTAAATTATGGTTAGAATTAAAGCATAAAACACTCCTACAGTAATGTTTGGGGTAACATACAAGATTTTCAAAGATACATACAAAGACTTATCTTTTGGTTAATGTTAGTGGAAAGGATTTAGGTAGCCATCATAGTCATAGTCATATGTCTATGCATATATATATATATGTGTGTGTGTGTGTGTGTGTGTGTGTGTGTGTGTGTGTGTGTGTGTGTGTACATACAAATGTATATATATATATATACACGTATGTATGTATACACACACACACACACACACACACACATACACACACATACTCCCTGTAAAGCTGCTTTGAGGCAATGTCCATTGTTAATAGCGATATATAAATAAAAATGAATTGAATTGAAAGTAAAAAAATTTTTTTTTTTAATTCCAACCGGCAGCTTTCTAGCTGAGAATGCTTTTCTCATGCAGTACATTCCAAGATCAGGTTCATGGTAATCTGCAAATTTGCCTCAAGTGATAAGACTTAAACTAGAGCTATTAGAGCTTTTACATTTGTTTGGGTTGTGATATTATTTCTGTTTCCAATTTGTTCTGTGTTAAGTTTAAAATATATTTGGACAAAAGTATTGGGACAAATGATATTTCCAACCATTCAATTCAATTCAACTTAATTTGATTTGTATAGCGCTTTTAACAATGGACATTGTCTCAAAGCAGCTTTACAGAGATAAAGAGGTTATAAAATTGTATGAAAGAATGTAGAAGTTTAGCGCCTATAGGTTTTTCATAATAATTGTTAGTTTGTCACTAATTTGTGAGCCAGTGGCGACTGTGGCAAAGAAAATCTCTCTGAGATGGCCAGATGAAGAAACCTTAAGAGGGCCCATACTCAAAAGGGAACCCATCCTCATCTGGGTAGCACCAAATGTGCTATTATTAAAGTTCCATCAGTGTTGAGGTGTCCTGTTCAATGATTGATGCTCGAATGGAGAAATGTTAATGCAAACTGTGGTCCTGAGCCGTTGTTTTAGACTGTTGATATTAATTACATTCCAGATCCATCCTCAAAGTTCTTCAGCTGCTCAGTAACCTCATGGATCTTTAGGCTGTTGATGTGGAAATGGGTTACATAGGTTGAAGAATATCTTGAGCTCTGACTTCAACCCTATTGAAGACCTTTGGGGATGAATTGGAATGCTGACTACATCCCAGGCTGCATCACCCTTCTGTACATTACTTCAAATTAATGCTGAATGATCACAAATCTCCACATACACACTTCAAAATCTAGTGGAACATCTTTCCAAAAGAGTGGAGCTTATTATACCAGCAAATGGGGACTAGATGTGGAATTAGATGTTCAAATAGCAACATACGTATCTTATGGTCAGGTGTCCACAATTTTTGGTCCATATTTCCTGCAATGCTTTATGCCTCAGAGAAGCCTTGTTTGTTACATTCATGTATTTCTGAGCTTTTTTTCCTATTTCTTCATATTTTCTGTTTCTTGTTTTTTTTTACAGCTATTTCCTGCATTACTGTATTAGATTTTTGTTTTCTTGTTGTTTGATGTTGCTAATATTGAATATATCCACTCTGGATAATGAATGTGATTCTTGGATTTGCTCAAATGAGCAGAGACACATATATTTAGCCAGCATGTAACAGTATGATTTAAGAATAAAACTTTTAACCTTTACATTTTCTCTTTCAATATGAAAATATTATATGTGGCTCATCCAAATAAAAAAATAAAAAATCAACTTTCAAGAAAATGTAATAATCAAAATCAACCCCAGATTCTGTTACATCCCTATTTAATTGGTGTGTGTTATATGCAGTGTTGTGCTAGTTACTAAGAAATAGTAACTGGTTACAGTTACTAGTTACTTCATTCAAAAACTCAATTACTTTGTTGATTACTTACACCAAAAAGTAATGCGTTACTGTTAAAAGTAACTTTTTAGTTACTTTTTAAAGAACGTTCTTTAATGTTCCCATTAATGCCCTTTTATGCATTATGGTCTATACAAACACAAAACTGACTTAAACACAAAGTAATTTTTTTTTTAAAGTCAGACCAGCACAAACTGAATATATCACAAGGATTTCTGAAATAAATAACAAAACAAGCTGAATAATATATTCAGAATCAAAAACTAAAGTTGCTTCTGCATCATAAAAGCTGTTGTGTTGAGCCCTTAAAAATGATCCTTTCACAGCTTAAGTATGAAAACTATCAACAATGTAGAACAGAACACCGGGTTAGCTTCTAGCTTCTAGCTTCTAGCTTCGTCGAGGCATGGAGTTTCTGGAGGAGCTTCGACAGATTGGAGTTGCTGTTTATCGCAGTAGATACGAACCAGAAAGACACAGCTTACATTTGACAAAAGTTTTTGTCTTTATGCTCAACTAAAGTGAAATAATGAGCATATTTCCACTTTGAGAAACTCGTCTTGCTCTCGCCTCGACTCGCCATTACTGCCGCACAGACCTGAATAAACGGAGACACGCCCACAGTGCGTCTTCTTCGTGTTTACTGTGGTTCATCCACCAATCCTACAATGCGTCTCTGCTGTAAACAGGTTAGACTGTAGGCTACACTTCAGCCCAAATTCATTCATTTAAAAAAGTAACGGGTAATGCACCATACGGTAACGGTAACCGAGTTACTTTATTTAAAAAGTAATGCGTTACAGTATTAGTTACTGTTAAAAGTAACTGCGTTACAGTAACGCGTTACTAGTAACGCGTTATTGGCAACACTGGTTATATGTAATATTTAAACAAAGACTCCAGAGCTGATACTGGATTGTTTGTTAGCTTCCTCACAAGAGGTCTGGAATGAATCTATCACAATATCAGAAAACAGAAGGTGTTAATGAGATCGCAGCTCCAGAAACACTTCTCTCTGACACGTGGTCTTCACTGCATGAATTATTCAAAACATACTGTACAGTCAGTCAGTTTCAGTTCACAGGCTTTTAAAAATAATAAATAAAAATGCTTATAAAATGAAAATAGAACAACACCAAGATGTGTAAAAACAAAAAAGGATGAGGAACTAATGAAGAAATGCATGTCTAAAACATTATTTTATTGCCGCTCACTCACTTTTACATTCTTCAACATATCTCTGTTCACTCTGTTACCTCTCTCGCCCACTGTCTCCTCTTTTATTTATAGCCTAATGGGTTCACCTCCAGATTAATGAATCATCACAGGGGCAAATGTAAGGGCTTAGTAGCTGAACTTTAATTACTGCAAGTAAGTGTGTGTGTGTGTGTGTGTGTGTGTGTGTGTGTTTGTGTGTGCACTCACGTGTATTAGATTACATTGTAAACGCATCCGCTCTTACAAATCCAAATCACATTGTTTCAAATGAAGGTCTGTGAAATCTGATTTGTGACTATTGGGGGAATTTTAGTCTAACTTTATTGAATTAACGATTGATCCACTCGGTTTGCAAAGCCATTATTTATTAATTCGGATTCGCTATTGAATTGATGGGGGAGGAGAAATACACGCTGCAATCACTATTTAATTTGTAGAGTTGTTTTGTTTGTTTATCCCTGATTTTTCTTTCTAATTTACGCACTGCCAATTCCCACTTACACCCAGGTATCCACAATCACATGACAGCTTCCTTCAACAGAGGAAGGCAAAGGCTATCGCCTCCTCGAACTGCTAGTCATAGTCCATCGGGGGCGGTATAACACATTTGGAGGAAAGTGCCGTCTACCCTGTTTTGCATACATGAGTTCACAGACATCTATTATAGACACGTGTCTCTCGGGTTTACATTTACATAAGTTCCCATTATCCAGAGCGACTTATATTGATTTAATTTACACAACTGTGCAGCTATAGAAGTAAGAGCCGTCCTCAGAGGCCCAGGCGTGGCAGCTTGGTGTGGTTGGGATTTGAACTCAAGACCTTCAGACCCAAAGTCCAATTCCTTAACTACCAAACCACCACCTGCCCAATAACTTAAGAGCATTAATGGGGAAAGAGTGTACGCGAACAATTTTCCACTTCCACTCAGGTCTCATTCCTCATTGAAAGCACAACCACTTTTGCTCTCTAGAAATTCTATGAATGGCACATACATGAATACATCTGCCATCTGATACTGAAGAATTAGTGGCTCTCACATCCAGACTGTGTATCAGTATCTTCCCTGGAGCCATAAGGCTCAATAATACATAAAAACTAAAAAAACTGTGTTTGCAACGTTGCACATTCTGTCATAAATCTGCTGTTAATTCACTAAAATGTTATAATACAGTTTTTTATTATAATGTGGACATGGTTGGGGCACTTTATTCTACAATATATCTTTGTATTCATCAATAATTCACTGTGCTATTTTTTGGTCATTGTTGTTTTTTTGGCATGTATTGTAATGTGTTGTGTCGTTTGCAAGCATAATCCTGTGTCTAGGCCTGCTCATGTCTTAGTTACTGTAGTTATGTGTTCTCTCTTGTAACTCATAGTTTTATGTTGATTTATGCAGCACTTTGGTCCTGGTGGAACATTGTTTCACTTTAATGTGGACTGTACCAATTGTATATGGTTGAAATAATAAAGGCCCAGCAGTGCCGGCGTTGGTGATGCTCTGATTTAAATTCACAACCTCTGATCAGAAGTCCAACCTCTTAACCACTGAGCTACCAGTTTCCATCTCTTCCCTGCCAACGTCCACCTATTCCCTGTGTGTTTGGAGTGTGTATGCTTTCCCTATGCTTCAGAAGTTTCCTTCATGTAGTTTGCTTTCCTCCTCCAGTCCAAAGACATTTAATGTATAAAATGAAAAGCTTACTGCCATTTCCAAATTGGTCATAGTGTGTGAACGGGTGTGTAAATGTTGTGTATGATTGTGTCCTGTGATGGGATGCCTCTCCATCCAGGTTGTCCTGTGTCTTGTACCTTGAGTTCCCTGGGATAGGCTTCAGGATGAGCAGATAGAAAAAAAAGGATGGATGATCGAACTCTACATTAAAAAGCTTTTCTATTTTGCCACTCGGGAGACTTACAGTGTAACTGAGAATGTTTGCTGTATTTTTATTACATGTACATTATGTGTGTGTATACATCAAAAACATGCAGACAACACAGTTCCTGTAGTCAAACAGTACAGTGCTGAGCTCAAGGGTGTTACAGGTTCCCACAGCTGTGGTGAATCCAGTTTTCCACAGTCAATTTTACTGTGAAATTACACCAGATTCACACACACCCTTAACAATCGAGATGTACATACATGTACGAGTGTGTGTTTGGAAGTGTGTGGACCAGAAACCACACACTGCACAACTAAGAATCATTCAAGTGTGTATGGCTGGCTGGGTTGTAATGATTACTGATCACAGAAAGCTCCTGAGGGAGCAGCAAGGTCGAGCTGATAGTGCTGATCTGTAATACACTTATGCACACACACTCCACATCACACATTTTACATTGCGGGTTCTGACAGAGAACATTTTTTACTTCTTACTTATTATTTTCACCTTTTAACATTGGAATAGTGATAAAATGCAATTTGGATAGTGCTGTGCGATTAATCGTGTCACAATCGCAATGTCAGCTTGACGGCAACGTGTTGTGATTTTATTCAATTAACAAGTGCATGTGTGGACACATTCTGAGAAGTTTTCAGATTTTCGCACCACTAACAAAACAAAAAAAGACCAGACATTCCCAGTTTAGGCAGTGCACGTGTGGCGTTTGTGGTCACGGGACTTTCCGGAGTGCAGCGTGGAGACCAGGTGGAGATGGATGCTGAGCAGGCAGACACTGAACTGGTAGCCAAATAAACGCTATCTCTGTTTTATGGCGATATTTTAGCTTTAAGATCACCAACACTGAGCAGAGAGAGAGACTGTGCAAGATTTGCTTAATTAAAGTTGCTAAATTACGTGGCAATATGACAAATCTGCAACAGATCTCACTAGACTCGGGTTGGAAGAAAGGGACGACTGGCGATGGTTCAACAGACAGAGTTTTCTTTTATTTTTCATTTTCATTTATTTTACCCTGGCTCTTTCCTTCCCTCGTACACACCCACTTGTGGTCCCGCACGTCTTTCCTCAACGCGGAACCCGCGCACACTCGCAGATCGGCACGCATTCACCTGGCATACCGTGTCATATTATATTTCAAACAGTACAATATCATAATTTTGCTGAATGCGTTAATACGCTGCTGTTCCGAAACTCACCTGTAGGCGGCAGTGCTTCCCAAATTGCTGCAAAATTGTTATCATTATCTGCATTATCACAAATCTGTGTGCAATTTCCTTGATAACTAATCAAGTGGACTCATGATACCATTTATATTACAATCACATTTCACAATATTGACCTTAATAATCACAACTTGACATTTTACCCAAATCGTGCAGCCCTAATTTTTGTTTATTCATACTTATTTAAAGTCTTACAAGAAAATGGCAATATTTAAAGTTTATTAAATTATTATTTTCTTTAGATATTACTTACTGATGTGCATTTGAATAGTATACTGTATATAGTAATGTTAACAAACCTACTGTTAATTTAACAATACCAAAGTAATTCTTAAATCTGATTGGTCAGAATTAGCTATAGTCAATTCAAAGGTTCACAAATACAACATTTTTTAATGATAATGGCTGTGATAGGAGTTAAAACAAGTATACGTCCAAACAGAAAAAGCTCAAAACCAGAAAATTTGATGAAAGAGCTTTTTGACAATACACCATGACAATAGGCAATACAAAAAAAATAACCCATGCTTTAACACAGTACAGATGAACACAGTTGAGTAACAAACCAATGACAGGACATGGACATGGACAACATAAATACTGTATGTTAGGACATATTTATTGTGTGTTTTGGAAGTGTGTGTATAACAACCTGACATAGGAAAGTCTTGAGGATACATGATTTTGCACTTTTATGGTAATGATAAAAGTTGCATTCATTCAGTCAAGAGAAAGTTTGGAAACATTTATAGATATCATAATGTAAGTAAAATGTCTTTACTGAACTTACACATAGCTATAAATGAATAAAAATAGTTTGACACATAATCAGCGTTGACATTCTGGTGTATACAGGGAATACGCAATTATATCGTTATACAGGGATTTAAATACTTTTCTGTTATTGGAAAATAATCTTTGTGTTAGAAATAATAATTCTGCTTGGTGTCAGGGTGCATCACAGCATTTTATTGTTGATTATTTTCCCATAACACCTTATTGTGTTACAAAAGCATTGGGACACCTGACTTTTCTAGCCAATTTTTGACTTTTCTTAAACTGTTTCTACAAAGTTGAGGGCAGACAATTGTATAGGACACATTTGGAGGCATTAGCATTAAAATATTACTTCACTTAAACTAGGAGAACCCTAGGGTGAGAAGGCCTGGGCTTCACCTTATTAATGCCCTTGTAGCTGAATGACCACAAATCCCCAAAAGCACTTTCCAAAATCTAGTATAAAGTCCTCCTAGAAAAGTGGAGCTCATTATGTCATCAAAAGGGGATTAAATGAGGAAAAGGATGTTCAAAAGGCACATACAAATCTTATGGCTACGAAGCGTTTGTCCATCTAGTCCAGAATACAGAGATAGCTTACTTATGAACAGGAGTACTGCCTATTTGATTAATTTAAATATAGATGTCTGGGCAAAAACTGATGATAAATGCAGTTATTTCATCAGTGCAAAAACACACATGAAAGTCTTTGTGATGTACAGGCTTGGCCTAGTTACCTCATGAACACTTTAAAATGATGTTGAAATATTCATAAGCAGCTGGTGCAGAAGATTTCCCCTGAATTGATGAAGCTCCTGAAAGCCACAAGCTGGAGTAAAACTGAGCCAATTGCACTTTGTCATTGCACTTTGTCACTTTGTGAAGCAACCAGGGTCAAGACCCCATTCGACACAACCAAAACTGTGATTCAGGTATGCCCATTTTCTCTGCAAGTTCTCCAGATGCCCAAAGATTATTATACAGGATATTATTATTATATTATTATATTATATTATTACATTATAATAGGATACCTATTGGTGTTACTGACTAATCTCTTGCTAGATTCAAACCCCATATGTTTGCCATTGGCAAACAGAGTGCTGTCGCTGTTGCTATTGCTCAAGGTATTCTTCAGGGATTTGTCCTTGGCCCTCTTCTATTCATTATTTACATGCTACCCTTGAGTCATAATAAATGACACCATAAATTTCAGTATACGCTGCTGTACTGATGATACCAAGATTTATGTTAGTACAGAATCTACTACCTCCTCGGAGCACTTCCCTTTATCAAGTACTTGTAACATAAAACTAAAAGATGGACGATTTCTCTTTAAACTAATCACTGCTAAAACATATGCTTTCATTGTTGGCTGCAGGTCCTCAGTTGGTAGATTTCCAGACTATTTCATTAATATTGATGAGGTGATAATTAAACTCTTTTCTCTTGTACAGAAAGTTATTATTGCACTGAACCTTGTATAGAGTTAAGTATTAGGATATAAAAAGTTTTTAATGAAAAAAGAACTACATTTACTGCAGCAAGGGATGAAGTGGGTGGTGAGTGTGTGAGAAGAGAGAGATAAAGAGTGTGTGTGTGTGTGTGTGTGTGTGTGTGTGTGTGTGTGTGTGAGCGAGCAAGTGAGTATTGAGTAAGTGAATGAGAAAAAAAAGTGCTTAAGTGAGTGAGTGAATGTGTGTTTTAATGAAAAAAAGAAGAGTGGTTGTGGAGTGAGAAATAAGGAGTGCATGTAAAAGAAAAGACAAAAGTGTGTGAGTGCGTGAGTGAGTAAGTGAGTGAGTGAGTAAGTGAGTAAAGAGTGAGTGAGTGAGTGTGTAAATGTAAGTAAATGAGTGGGTAAGTAATAAGTGAGTAAGTAAGTGAGTAAGTGAGTGAGTGAGTGAGTGAGTAAAGAGTGAGTGAGTGAGTGAGTAAAGAGTGAGTGAGTGAGTGAGTGAGTGAGTGAGTAAAGAGTGAGTGAGTGAGTAGAGTGAGTGAGTGAGTGAGTGAGTGAGTAAAGAGTGAGTGAGTGAGTGAGTGAGTGAGTAAAGAG
>JAAIIK010000060.1:1234863-1261697 GCA_014706435.1 Silurus glanis | reverse complement strand
AGATAGATAGATAGATAGATAGATAGATAGATAGATAGATAGATAGAAACTATGACAAAAGCTTACAAAGCTAAAGCTTGTTGTATATTTGCAAGTACTGTGACAAAAATATCTCACATTCTTCATGTCTAGGCTATGAAGAAGCAGATCTACTGTTATAGAAAATGATTTAGAAACATCTGACCTTTCAGGATTGAGAATTTAAGAGCACTGCAGTATAAAGTGAAATATGTTTTGCCTGTACTTTTGGCATTCGCTCACAGTAGTGGTTGTGTAATAGGTTCCCGCTGTCTTCCTGCCCCCTTCTGATTCCTGATTCTGTGTTATGGTCTAACAAGAGCTAGGTAGATGTTTTTGGGCTTAAAGGTACGACAAAAACACGATAGCATGTCAGCCAAATAACGTAGGGAGACATGGTGATGGTAGCACCACGATTGGGAATACAGCTTCGGGAGAGAGGGTTTTAATCAATGTCTTATTTGTCAGATCTTGTTTATAGACAATGAACAAACACCATCTGACATTCCAAAGAATTTACAAAAAGAAACATGTTTGCCCTTATTTTTGTTATTAGCTCACAGTAGTAGTTTTGTGTCATTGGTCTCTGCTGTTTTCCTGTTTCCTATTCATAATTCCTGCTTGTGCCTATATATAATCATTCTATAGAATATATATTATATAGTCTAGTGTTGATTACATTCCCTCTTTTGCATGTTAAAGCACTAACTACATTGCTTTCAATTTAATCTGACAACCTTGTACTATCATGAACAAGACCATAGCCCCATGTCTGACCACCTCAGACTACTATTATTGTGATTGAATGGGCTGCAATGTGTTATATGATCATAGTTTATGTCTGACAAAGTGACATCAACCTCCCAGTTGGTTTTGTAGGTCATTTGTAATTTTTATTAACATTTTAATGTAAGTACAATTAGCCAAACCAGTTCTCAGATAGATTGCTTGAACAATATAATCCCAATTAGTTCCATTTAGAAATACAGCAAATCAGTGAACCTTTCAATTGCATCCAGGAACATGTCTTTGGCGAAAATTCGAAAAAAAAAAAAAAAAAAAAAAAGAAAAATACAGCTCATTGTTCGGGAATTGAATCACAACTGATGCTCTTGAAAAGTCAAAGCTCTGGTTCACCAAAGGTTTCAAATCAATATACAGTTTTACCAACACAATTAATTTTACAAGTGATGCTATCTGTCATATTTTTATTATATCCTTTAAACTATTCAAACAGAGGCCAATTAGACATTCTACACATATTTGACGAAACACATCTTTTAGAAAAAAAAAAAGGGTGACTCTTTTATTTTTTGAACTGTGAACTGTTCTTATGAGTACATGAGAAGGAAACAATTTGAATGCACTTGTGCTTAATTATTTTTTTTTTTTTAATAGCCCAGGTTAAAATGTTAATTTCAATTTTACAGCAAACCACATCCTTGGGATATGAGATGAAATCCAGGGCAAAAAGCACCGATACGTATTTTATTGAATCTGTTCATTTATTCGTGTGTTCCGTGAGCAAAGTAGCATGACCCGAACTTTAACCGAGAATGACATAAATAAAAACACATAATTACAACCAGAAAAAACACAGCATTTAAAAAGGCAATAATGCAGCAATTAAAATCTCCGTTACAATGTTTACATTTCCATTGGGTTGGGAGAAGAAGGAAATAGTCATGAGGAGAACTATACAAATTTTCAGTTGAATCACTACAGAATACACTGTTCTAACTCTGCTAAATGCTGGTAAAAAACGGACGCTTTAGCTAAAGGATCCTAAACCAGGACATCGAAACACATTCATAAGACAGCTCTATCCAGGCGATGGTTGAACATTCATTAATCTTTATGCAAACAGTTGGATGTATTTGACCGATTTTCCACTATGAGTTTTACATCACATAGATGGTGGTCACATGGTGACTTGACACGATCAAACCCGTGAATGAGATTTATTACGCAAAAGTGTTGATGTTTGCCTTATAAATGTGCGTTATGCCTCGAGTCGCATCCTTGTAACGCAGTGTTACTGACGAGTGAACACTTTGGGGGCTAAACAAGCAGGTGGGTTCTCACCTTTAAGATTTCACTACATTAAATGGATAAAGAGTGTCGTACTATTCCCATCTCCTAAATGGACTATACAGTCTATATAGGAAACTCAGGCTACTTTCTACATATCATAATGCAGCCACAGCGATGCTCTCTACGTAAAACGCCTGATAGTCAAATATTCAAACCCAAACTTATAATCTGTCCTTTTATTGAAATTATATGGACTCGATCCTGTTGAAGTGTGTGGAAAAAAAAAATCCATGAAAAATGGAAAAAAAAAATTGGGGGCTATTTTTTGGGCAATTTGCTGGGGATGAGGTGTTTGATCAATTGATTTAAAAGTGCTAATCTAAAGTTTCCTGTCAATAGTTTTAGGGAATTTTAGGGAAAAGTCAGATCTCGATCTTACAGAACGTTGCAAATTTACGACTAAGAAAATCGAAAGAAAACAAAATGGAGCAGATTTTTCTTTCTTTTTTTTCCCCCCAAACGCAATTCTGAGGTCATTTCCGTTACAGACACCATTTCTCGCTATCCTACTAAAATTGAAATGTGACAACAAACAGCCATCAAACAAATCATTCCTGTTAAGTGTCGGAGGACTGGAGCTACACGGCCCTGATCTCTCCAACAGTGCGAATCCACATAACGCCTACCTCTCCCCTAGCGTTAAAACGTACTTTTCCAACAAAACGATCCCTTTCACATCGGTGTTTAGCTACTGTATGAAAACAGAACCTGTAAAGTCCAACTACTCACACACAAGTGTTAGCAGACCATGTAACGTGTGTGTCGGGGAGAAAAGAAAATCAATAGAAAAGCCTATGAAGTCGATGTCGACCTAAATATACATTCAGTCAAGTTACGGTGTCGTTGTCTTGTGCTGGTTTATACAACAGTCCGTTTTCATTCAGCCATGTTAGGATTTTTTTTTTCTTTTTATTATTAATATTATTATTATTATTTTACTCTCTCTGTGTGAGCAGCACAAAGTCATCTTTTGAAAGTTTTGACATTCCACATAGCGAGTCGATACAAATTAACAACAGAAACGTCTATTGTAGATACCTTTTCAGTAATACACGCAATTATTTTTTTTTTTGTCTGTGACATTTTAGTTTCAAAAAAGCATTAAAAACAGGAACAACACAAGTACGTTTATAGCATAATACACCAAATTCAGCATGCTCTTCTTTACGTTAGTGGACTGCAGATCACCGATTTTTATTTTTTCTCCCTAAGAAGCAGTACAATGAATAATAGTCATTAAAAATAAGCACTAATTGATTAAGTCTGTGTTATATTTGGAACGATGATTGGATTCCTGTGATTCGATTCCTTTTTCACATGAAAGAGTATTCATGATGTGGTGAAGTGAAAGATGTCTGAGAGGGATCACCAGGCTCTTTTTTCCCCTCATGTATTAAGCAGTAGAGCTTCGAAATGCAATTAGTCGAGTGTTATTTCTGCATTCCGGCAGACAGGGTTTGCATGTTATAAGAGCTACAGTGATTCTTTCCCCCCCTCGTTTATGTTTACATGCTGAAATATAAACTATGACTTCACGCACATCACAGTTTAAAAAAAAATGTAAAATGAAAGGTATGATTTTTTTTTTTAGATATTCCATAAAAAAAATAAAAAAACAACAGAATGCAATGCTGAACCCAAAGCAGTAGCAGAAACTACTGATATGGTTTCAGCATCTTCCAAAGCAAAAAGGAATCATTTTAGAGAGACCAGCCGCATAGATCTACTCCTTGCCTCTCTTTGATTTGTTTCCGAGAGCATCTGAGTGAAAACTCTGTATTTGCCTGCCATGTTGTTTGGGTTTAATCATTGGGCATGGAAACGTACATACAGTGTTGGGAAGGGGACAGGGGTTGCTATGGAAACCCCTGTTGGTAAACAGGAAGTGAGTGAAAAAAGGGGGTATGATTATTATTATTAATTTTTTTTTTTTAAACTTTAGTTCATTTGCTCAAAGAATTTGTAGGTGGGGTTTTCATATCCGTGATTCTGCATCTTACTGAGCTGCCTTTCCTCTGGGCTCAGCATGGGGTCCACCTGCAGAGAGAATAATGAGAGTGTTTTGTGCATTTTTACAGATAACAGTGCATCATACACACAAGCATGACGAATCTGTTTGAGATTCTAAACAACCAAATCTGCAAGTGCACCTGTCCCTGGGAAACTTGTTACTACAAACCCAATAACATTAGAATGAGTGAATTACTATTAACCTGTGATTTCCCTTGCAGCCCGACCTGTCGAAGTGTCTGCTACAGAACATGAATCATATCTCTCTGAATTCCTAAATCCCCATTTGATACATGTACAGATACACTTACTTCCACGATGCCATGGCTGATGGTGCCATATGGCTTACGACGCACCAGCAGCAAACTGATCACCATCACCATGGCAATTGCCACGGCAACCACCAGAAGCCCCACCATGGCACCCCGGTTAAACGTCTCAAGAACGTCTGGCTGCTGAAGAACGAAACAAAAAAACAAGAAAAAGATGGAGGATAAATGGATTGATGGATGAATAGATGGAAGGATAGAGGAATGGACAAATGTATGAATATGTGGACAAATAAATGCATGGATGGATAGAAGATGGATGGATGGATGGATGGATGGATGGATGAAAAGACAGTTGGATGGTCAAATAGTTAGAGAAATACATAGTCGGTGGATGAATGGATGGATGGATGGGTAAATGAATGAATGGTTGAATGGATTAAGGTTAGTTTGATGCAGTTCCCCAAAAGATATCCAACATTTACCTTTTCATAATTGTTGATCTTCATGTTCTAATCATTGTGCCTGTTATATTTACACCATATTACTTCTATCATGTCATGCTTTTAAAACACTAACCAGCTCATCCCGCTGGATTCCTGGAGACTTGTAGACCACCTGCTTCAGCTCCACAGAAGTGTTAAACTGTAAACCACAGAAAAAACCCTCTCAATACAAAAGAAGAAAGCATTCAAAATCATCATATTGAATGTTAATTATCTAATGTAACTATGTCTACTGACTTCTAGCTGACTTTAAGACAGCAGTCACATCCGGCAGTAAAAACAATACCACATGCCAAAAATACACAGCTAGACTAAACTGCCCACTAAGGCTTTTCCGCCGGTATTAGGTTACTGATACATGTGTCACCTTCTCCTCATATTCATAGGTGGGAGCTCTCTCAGACGTGCTGTAATCGTACTCGTCTACAGCAGACGCTGTGGGGAGAGAATTCAATTAGCTGCAGAAGAAGGCAGACTAAATATGGAGGCAGATAGAGCACCTAGACAGACAGCTTACCTTTCTTGCTGCTTGGCTGAGAATCTTTATTGCATGAGGTAGAGAGAGAAAACGATAAACATTAAGCTTCTAGAAGCTAATAACTGTTTATTTACAGTCTAAACCATAAAAAACTGAGGGAAATTCACTTAATTAAATTTTTTTTCCATTAAACATTTTTTCAGGTGTTAAAACTTCTAGAATTAGATGAGCTGGGGTGCAATTAGCGTTCCAGTTCACCCAAAAAGGGTTCAATAGGATTGAGGTCAGAGCTCTACAGCAGGCCACTCAAGATCTTCCCCTCAAATCCATGTAAATCTAAAATCTAAAATTTAATGGTGCAAAAAGTCATTCCATACAATTGTGTGTATCCAACTTTGTGGTAACATTTTTCGGAAGAACCACATATGGCTGGAAAAGTCAGGTGTCCCATTACTTTTGGCTATACCGTATAGTCTAGAATGTAAATAGGGTAAATAGGTCATTTTAATTGTTTAGATAATTTTGTCGTGAGATTGGAAATTCATATAATAATATTAAAGCAACAGCTACAGAATCTTAATAAAAGACAGAATTATATTAAATACGTTCAACACAATAATCAAACATAAAAAACGAGTCTTTCTTCATGCATCAGATTCCAAAAATAACTGGTGAGCACCTATGCGCGGTGGATACGGACGGTTCTGGAAAGCTCTCTCCTCTTCCTCTTCATCCTCCTTCTCTTCCTCGCTCTCGGCAGGAAGCAGCTCCTCTGTGGTGCGCGTCTCCGAGAACGACGTGGTCATGAGTTCGCTGATGTCACCTCTCTCCGTCCGCACCAACTCCTCTGCATGGAAGCAGACACAATGTGTGTGAAGACGTAATGCGGAGTATCTGTACTCGCAATGCTAGTATATGAATCGTTTCTAAAAGGTCTCGTTACTAAGACAAGATTTAGGGCATGTCAGATCGTACGGATCTCATCGTGAAGCTCTTCAGCCAGAGTGGGAACCTTATAGAGCAAAGCCAAACTCTGGTTCATCCTCTCCTCGATCACGTGAAGGTGAGTATAGACCTGAAATCATCAAAACACACTTAGTGAGCGGAAAGTAAGAATGCAAGTTTTAACAATACAAATAAATTGTGTCATGTTTTAGCAACATGGCTTCCCACGTAACAGTTTAGAACATATGTGTCAAACTCAAGGCCCTGCAGGCCACATCAGGCCTGACGTACAATTACATCCGGCCCGTGAGATCATTTTATATAGATCTATTATTATTGTTATTAATGTCCCGGCGATATAAAACGCTGATAACACACAAACTACAGATCATATTACTCCCATTACAGATCCCATAATGCAGCGCTTCAGCTGCCTTGCCGAAACCTAGGCTACCTGGAAACATTCCCGCGTCAATCAAGTCGAGCTTCTGTTGATGTATACAACCCTATAGTAAAGTTACTGCAAAGCTAGCCCCTAACATGAACTTTTGCTGAAAAGCACAGTTTTTATTTATAATTCCAGGTTTTTTTGGGTTTTTTTTTTTTTTTGCATGTTCATATTCTGAATTTGTATAATTTTGACAGTTAATATTTTTTTTGGTTATTTAAGGTTTAAGTTTATTTTTTTATTAAATGGCATAAGAGCAAAGAAATCGGATTATTTTGATTTGTTGTTATTTTAACGTTTACTTTTTCAGGGTTTTTTTGCAGCATGTTCATATTTCTATCTTGTATAAATTTGACAGGAGATATTTTTATGGAGAGCAAAATATTATTTAAGTTATTTAACGTTTAAATTGATTTATTCTGGAATAATATTCCTGTCTGTTTTTATTCATATTTATGTTAAAAAAACATTTAGTTTTAGTGTGTTCAATAAATGTTTATCCTGTTCGGCCTGCGACCTAAAGTGTGCTTTAAGTTTTGGCCCCCTGTGCAATTGAGTTTGACACCCTTTGGTTTAGACAGTTCAATGACCTTAAGTGTAATGAGGTCGTATGGATTTTACACAAATGCGACACCAGTTCACCTCTGGTGGCGTTAATGAATTTGTTGAATGAATGTAAAATTTGATTGAAGGAAAAGGGTTAGGGTTAGCCTAAGCGTAACCCTACTGAAGTGACAAGGAATACAAAGTTTCCCCACTTAGAATGAAACATTCTGAATCAGGAATAAAAAAACAAGGAGTGCTGTTTTATTTAATTTTAGATAATTTTTTCAGCAAAACCTTTATTTCTCTTACGACACAATAACCTGATGACACACCTTTTATTAATTATTTAAATGACGACATCCATTTCTAGTTAAATTTTTCATTTCTGTTCATTCCTGTTCAATCCTGTTATCACCAATGTTATATTCAATCACAACCTCTTTTTTCTCTCATTTTAACTTACTGTAACTGTAGCTTTTTATATATAAAAGACACTATAAAGTCTAAGCTGACACTGGAGACTCCTTCCATAAAGCCTTAAAAAATTATCATATATATTTCTTTGATGAATAGCATGCGGTTTTTTTCTTATGTTTCTTGTTATATAGAACATACCCTGTACACCTTACATGTCTTTGAGTTATTAACAATAACCTGGTATTACACAATGCACTACTGTCAGAGGAGCTGAAAAAAACCTTAACCTTCTGACAAAACAGATTCAAGAATCCTGTGGTATAATAACAGGAACCTTGCTGTACTATGCGATTATTCTGCGAGTAGGTAAGCAGCCAGGTCTTCATGTAAAGCTCTATTAAAGGCTCATTAGCTGAACAAAATCTGTTGACTACAAATATTTAGTAAAAATTGTTATTTTAATTAGGTTGTGTTATTTTTATGATTTCTAATTGACTTGTTAGAGCATGTGCGAGTAGTATGTGTAGTCACGTGCACCCACAGCTGGAACGTTTTCTGCATTCAGATTCCCTGTACTTTAATTACTTTGCTTAATATTGGGCTGTTAATTAGAAAACATTGCAAGGAGGAAAAGGTATAGAGCTGTAGAAGTGGTGAGTGTATAAATCAGAATCGGTGCGTAAATGCACATTTCTATTATTTATATAAAAAATCTTAATGGACAGAATAATGATTTAATTTAGGAAAAGAGTGGATGGATGGATGGATGGATAGATGGATGGATGGAGAGGAAAATGGTTAATGAATTGACAAATAAACAGATGGGTGAATATACAATAGATAAATGGTTAGATGGATAAAAAGATGGATGAATGGATGGGTGGATCAATTGCTTGATAAATGAATGATTAGATGAATAAATTGAGAATAGATGGATTGATAAATGGTTAGATATATGAAAAAATAGATGAATAGACAAATGGTTGATGGATGGCTGGATGAATGGCTGGATGGATGGATGGATGGATGGATGGATGGAAGAATGGCTGGCTGGCTGGCTGAATGGATGGAACAATAATTTTCCTATAATATATTTATCTAGCATTTCACTATTTATAAGTGTTGATCTTTTTTTTTTTTATAATTGTTGTTCTGATATTTACATCATATTAATTCTATAATATAATATAATATAATATAATATAATATAATATAATATAATATAATATAATATAATATAATATACAATTATACATATGGGAACAAACAGAGCTAACTGTGGAAGTGGTGAGTGTATAAATAGCAGAAAATGTGAAATTAGTTAAAGAACATTAACAATAAATGATCACTAATAGGTTGGTCGAAGCAACTGGATTTTTGGTAGACGGAAAGAAGACAGACTGACAAAAACCCGTAAAGAGTGAGCACCTGGAACTTCATCTGCTCAGCCTTCTGAGGGTCTACAGACTCGATGTGCTGGTAGTGACGCAGTGTATGTCGCCGATCCTTCTGCTCGGCAGCCAAGTAACGCTTCAGAGCCTGCAGCACTCGATCTGGCTATATGTGGGAAACGTTTGTGTGTGCGTGTGTGTGTGTGTGTGTGTGTGTGTGTGTGTGTGAGAGAGAAAGTTATAGATTAGTACATGAATTTTATGAGTCATTTTAGCAAATATTATGTGTATATAGTGTAAACTAATAGTAGATGTTCAATAAAAATCAGACATTCATAACAAAACAGTAAGTAAATTAGTAAGGTTATGGTGTTGTTAGGAAGTCTACAGTGGCTCGCAAAACTATTCCCCCCTTTAAAATTCCACATTTTGTAACGTTACTACCTGAGGTGCACTTAACTGGGATTTAATGCCATGGAAGTAGAAAAAAGCTCATAATGAGAAAGTGGGAGTAAAAATCAATATAATTTGCACAAATTATTCACTATTGTTTACAAACAGTGAACAAAAGCTTGCACTCGTTTAAGTGTTTACCCTTGTTGCTGCATTTCATGCATTACATTAGTTCAGCTTTAAACAGTTCCCATATAAAGTAACAACATTTGTTGAATAACTGGACATAATCTATAGGCTAAATATAAGCTTCATGACACATAATCCTATTAAATCCACTTCAGTTCCAGGTTGCAAGTCAGTGAATATCTATGGTTTAAAATGAGCTTAAAGCTTAAAGAGTACAGTATGTGCATGTGTGGGTATGAGGCTTAAATTTGCTGTGTGTGTATGAATATATATATATATATATATATATATACATATGTACATAATATATGCAAATGTAAGTACTGTAATTTCTATTAAGCGCACCCAAATATAGGCCGCACCCACTGAATTTGACAAAGATTTTTATTTTGAACATAAATAAGCCGCACCTGTCTATAAGCCGCAGGTGTCTACACTGAAACTAATTAACTTTACACAGGCTTTAATGACAGACAGTGTCTGTTACACGGCTTGTATCTAAACAGTAGCCTACCAAGAAAGTCATTGTTCACTGCCTTCCTCCTTCCTTTCACAACAATTTCTCTCGGGAGTTTATCTTTTGGCATCGTCGTGCGTTTAAAATCACCATCGGTGAAGCTTTTCCGGAAAAACCGGAAAAAACCCAGGAAAAATCCACAAATTAGCCGCTTCATTGTTTAAGCCGCGGGGTTCAATGCGTGGGAAAAAAGTAGCGGCTTATAGTCCGGAAAATACGATATATACATACACTCACACACACACACACACACACACACATTACCTGTGGTGGATCGCTCTGCACAGCACTGAGGTAGCTCTCGAGTGCCAGGCGGCGGTTGTTGTTCAGTGTGGCTACGACGCGAGCAAGATGAGTCTCCACAAGCCTCTGCCTCTCACCTGCTACCTGCTCCTCCAAAGTCTGTAACACGGCCTGGAAATGCTGAGAGACACAGATGCAGAAAGAGTTTATGTCAGTTTTTGAAAATAAATTATTTTAGTGTCAGCTAATGTGCATGTCAAATATTTTGTCTCTATGTGTGTGTGTGTATATATATTGGGTCTCACAAAAGTAAGTACACCCCTCACATTTAAGCAACCATTTCATTACTTGTTCTCAACCGACAATACTACAGAAATCAAAATTGGATATACTTTAGAGTAGTCAATGGGCAGATTTACTGTCCTCTGAAAATAACTCAACATACAGCCATTATTGTTTAAATAACTGGCAACAAAAGTGAGTACACCCTGAGTGAACATGTCAAAACTGTGTCCAAAGTGTCGATATTTGTTGTGAGCGCCATTGTTATCTATCACTCCCTTAATCCTCCTGTGCATGGAATTCACCAGAGCTGCACAGGTTGTTGCTGGGATCCTCTTCCACTCCTCCACGGAGCTGCTAAGTGTTAGACACATGGCACTTCTTGTGAGACAGCTTTAGAAGAGGCTTCCTTCTGGGACGACAGCCATGCAAACTGACTTGTATGGCATATGGGCGTATGGTCTGAACACTGAAAAGGGAACCTTCTGCTTCTGCAACCTCTAAAGCAATGCTGCAGCACTCATGCATCTGTTTTTTTGAAGCAGCTTCTGCATCTGATGCACAGCACGAGGACTCAACTACTTTGATGGCCCCTTGCAAGGTCTGTTCAGAGTGAAACCCGTCTTGGAAAACCTCTGTATGACCCTGGCCACTGTACTGTAACTCAGTCTCAGGGTGTTCCTGATCTTCTTATTGCCTCTGCATCTTTGTGGAGAGCAACAATTCAAATTCTCAAATCCCCAGAGAGTCTTTACCATGAGGTGCCACGTTGAACATCCAGTGGTCAGTATGGGAGAATTATACTCAAAGCACCAAATTGTAACTGCTCTAATACAAGATAAACAATATGTATGCTCCTGTCAAGCAGACAAAAACATGAACATGATGAATAGGACTTGTGGCTTTGCATGGTTACAAGATGTACAGCTGTTATCCCTTAGGGTGTACTACCCATTTTATTTGCCAGCTATTAAGACAATAATGGCTGTAAGTTGAGTTATTTTTAGAGGGCAGTAAATCTATGCTGCTATATACGCTGCACATTGACTATTAAATATATCTAAGTTTCATTTTTATAGTATTGTCCCTTGAGAAGGTGTAGTACAATGGTTGCTGAAATGTGAGGGGTGTACTCACTTTTGTGAGATTATTCAAAATGTTAAAATATTCACTGCTTGCCCTACCTCATTCAGTGCCTGGCGGTCTGATTTCGGGAGGTTCTTCGACTGGTTATCAGCCTCGGCCCACTCCTTCATAATCTGATTTGACACAAACAAACATCTTAGAGTCATACGAATCAACACTGTTACTTACACGCAAAAAAAAAAAAAAAAAAAAAAAAACCCTAACGTGAAGTACAAAATGCATTTTTTTCACACCTCGTTGATACGTTTCATCCGTCGTTCTTCCAGATCCATCTTGGCGCGGAGGAAGTTGGCGTGTTCACTGTCGTCACTGGGCATCTCGAAGTAGACGTCTACGCCGTCTGTAGGACGCACCGTGGGCACTGGGAGAGAAGAGCATGATCAATCAAGCAGTCGGTTAATGAACGATTGGTAATTTAGAGTCAACTGCATTTAACTAATTACACTTGTGTCTAGACTTTGAATGAAACACTACAGAAAAATAGAAAACATGGACTGATTATGCTGATTATGTGTATCAATATAATGTGTATTCAAAATACTCAATAGTGAAGAAACAAAACTGGCATGTAAGTGCACTTTTGGTTCATTTTGGCTCTCCTTAAAAAGACTTTCATAAACAAGACGCATTTACAGTACTGGTTTCTGGTTTCAGCACGCTTTAAATAAGTGAATTTCATTATTATATCTAAATAACTAACATGATATATAAAGCAAATCTGTCTTGATGAAAGGTGTAGCGTCTGATAATGTAAGGAAGGACAAAGAAACCTGACAGTGAAGACTAAAAGTGGAGGCTAGGAGGAAGAGTATCAATCAATACAGATATAATGTCAGACTACTCAGCATTATTGAGTTAGAGATGAAGCCGAGATGGAGGCACTGCATTTGCACTATCCAGTATACACTCCGGTGTGTGTGTGTGTGTGTGTGTGTGTGTGTGTGTGTGTGTGTGTTATGAACAGTAGAGTATGGGACACCCCACCACAGCCCTCAACCAGCCTCCATTGGGAAGTAAGATCTAATGAAATTCTCTTATAAGAAATGTACAGCATTTGAAATTAACTCCATGTAAAAATTATATTGAAATTTGTGCTAAACAATAAAGACAATCTTGGGCAAATGAAGTAACCTAATTCTCACTCGCTTCACTAAACTTCCAATTAGCATGCTAGTGAGTGGCATTGTTTGAATTTTACCTAATAATAATTTACTTTTCTCAGGATTTATTATATTGAGGATTGGGCACAGGGGACACACAATAATTGAGTGGAATACTAAAACATTTTATATTATATACCTTATATACCACTGCACTGTTAAATGTGCAAATCTGGCTGGTTAGACGGTATTAAGTCCTTTTCTAAGACAAAAGCTCAGACTCAGGCGGCAGGTTGATCAAATAACAGGTTTGTATCAATTCGTTCGTTTTTAATGTGTTTCCATAGTAATTAATGGAGACTTGCATTAATGGATGTGCCACAAATAAAGTCTAATAACAACAACAACAACAACAACAAAAAAAAGTGAAATTTTTGGAGCGGTTATGTTTGTTTAACATTGAAAAAAGTCTCTGTAGACAGACATCTTTACAGTGGAACCTACAGAACACTGAGCTGCCACTATGCTATGGGTTTAATAGGGATTTCTGAAAGTATTGTCTAGCATAAAAATGAGAATACATCACTTCTCTGTAACACTATAGGTTGTTTCGATATTATTTGCAAGTTTGGAAGGATGAGTGAGCTGCTTTCGGTTTTCAAGTCGATCTTTTATCTCACCAAATGCAAATAACAACATCAACTACTGAGTCTACCTCTTGATACCTTGATATATGTACAGCCTAAACACTAAACACACATACATACACTATATGGATAAAAGTTTGTAGATAACAGACCATAAGATTTGTACGTGTTTTTGAACATCCTATTCCATATTCAGTCCCTATTTGCTGTTATAAGAACCCCCCACTCTTCTGGGAAGACGTTTCACCAGATTATGGAGTGTGATTATGGAAATTTGTGCTCAATCAGCATTTTATTGAAAAGGTATTCAATAGATCAGAGCAACATAGAAGGCCACTCCGACCTGTGTAAAGGTATAGCTTCATGGAGCTGGCTTTGTGCACAGAGGCATTGTCATGCTGGAGACTTCAATTCTACTGCATTCAAAGACATGCTGTACAATTGCGTGCCTTTAACTTTGTGGTAACGGTTTGAGGAAGAACTATATATGGCTGGAAAAGTCAGGTGTCCTAGTCATTTCGTCCATAAAGTGTACAAATTGTAAACAGCATCAGAACACTTATTTTAGAATGGGTAAGAACAGAACTCATTAGTCTCACAACTGACAAAATAAAAGTTCAACATTTGTTACACACTGCTGACTAGACAAATTGGCATTCTGAGTTCTTAGCCAGATGGCGATTAACTGACGATGCAGAACACTTGTGATGAAGAAGAGCCCACCACTTCTTCCACATTTACTGCGATCTGGCTACAAAGAGAAAATGAGGAACATTACAAATACAAAGATATGGCCTTTATTTAGAATGCAAAGCCTTTTCAAAATCTTTCACAGAGGCTTTATGACACATTTCCAGTATAAGTGTGTAAAGCATTCAAAAAGATGCAAGGGCATTTCTAAAATCCCAAAGCCTCAGTGTATTGATTCGTAAATCTGTATGAAGAGTTTGAATTACAGTTTGATGTCAGAGCCACTCACCGTCTCCACGTGGCAGAGGTTGTTGTGTCGGGGTCTTGGCACCCTGAGAGTTCTTCTCATAGTAGAAGTTCTCCAGATAATCGGAAGCCTGATAGGTGCCCGAGTCGACGGAGTACTCGTACTCCTCCGGATCCTTCACCGTTGTGGGTGCTGCCTCTTCGTCTTCTTCGTCATCTTCATCTTCTTCGATTTCTTCTTCCTCCACGGCTTCCTCTTCCTCCTCCATGTCATCCTCCTCTATGTCTGTTTCAGGGGAGGGGCTTGGTGTGGATGGAGTCACCTTCACGCTGCAGAGCAAAATATTGTTATTAAAGTGAGAGAATTATATTTATGTCTATATTGATCACAAAACTGTTTGTAGATCATGGAATGTTAGCATTTTAATACAATTGCTGCTGATCCATATTGCTGATCCGAGTTGATTAGTTTCTAAAAACAACACTTCCTGGAGTGTTTATTTCAAATTTTAATACAGCAATTATACAATTTTTATTATTTTTTTAATTACAACATTTTTTACTATATTTATTTTCTGTTTATCTACAGTGCATTCGTTTCCTTGCCAGCTTTTATTTTTCAGAATCAAGAATTAGGACTATAGTATAAAATCTTTTAACCATTATTAAACATACCACACTGTTATTATTCTTTGTGATATGTCCATAACACATAAAATTGCCTTAAACTAAGTGTTCTGCTCTTGATAAATTGCAACTCTATCTGGCAACAAACACACAGTTTAGTTTATGCTTGACCAATACACGTATTTTTTACTGTCTTCATTATGGCACTGGCGTTGGTGTAAGCGGAAAAATACAATGCCCCTTTTCCTAAACGCTAGCAAATGGCCTTGTAAGATAATGGCCACTGAAGGATCCAGATACGTGAAAATCAATCTGCTTTACACAATGGCCTCCAGCTATTCATGAGTTTTCTAACAGATATCTTATTTAATCTTCATTATGCATTATTTATTATTCTTTAGTTTCCTATTCACACACATGGTATATTTACTGTTTCACATCATACCACATGTACATTCCTAATACTGCTCAGTCTTCTTCTTCTTTCGGCTTCTCCCATTAGGGGTCGCCACAGCGGATCATCCGTCTCCATATCCCCCTGTCCTCTACATCTGCCTCTTTCAAACCAACTACCTGCATGTCCTCCCTCACCACATCCATGAACCTCCTCCTTGGCCTTCCTCTTTTCCTCTTTCCTAATCACTAAAAGCACTTTTACTGATACGAGGACATGACAGCAAAATCTTTGTACTGGGTTTTCACTTATAGATAATTTTATATGTGTATGTTTTAAATATGAATTAAATATATATTTTTATTGCCATTCTAGCACATTTAAAATAAAGGATGGACACAATGCATGATATTTTAATATACATTGTAAATATACACTATATGCACAAAAGTATTGGGACGCCTGGCTTTTCCAGCTATATGTGGTTCTTTCCCGAACTGAAACCATAAAGTTAGAGGCACATAATTGTACAGGGTGTTTCTGGATATGGTAGCATAAAATTTTCCTTTCACTTGAACTAGGAGACCTTAACCTGTTCCAGCTAGACAAAACCTGTGTACACAAAGCCAGCTCCAGGAAGACATAGGTTGGAGTGGAAGATCTTGAGTGGTCTGTTATAGAGCTCTGACCTCAACCCTATTGAACGACTCTGGAGTGAATTGTTTACTAACACCCTTGTGGCTGAATGAGCAAAAATCTCCACAATCACACTCCAAAATCCTTTCAGAAGTGTGCAGATTGTTATAACAGCGTTCGAATAGTACATATGAATCTTATAGTCAGATATACACACTTACATGCAATAAGTGCATTGCATCTATAGAGAATGGAGGTAAATGCTCCTACCTTGTGGTCTCTTTCTCACCAGCCAGTGATATTAAAGGCGGAGTTGCTCCCTGTGCACTGTCTCCACCTTCGTATTCGCCACGCCCACTAGCCCCGCCTCTTCCTGGGCAGCAGACGTACTCTACACCCCGGAAACGATCGCCACATTGTAACAGCATCCCGTAACTATGGAGCTCAAGGCTGTCTGCTGCACATGCCTACACAGAGCCAGAGAATACAGAGCAGAAAGAATGAAGGTCACAAGTTTTACTGTATCTACTGAAGTTCAATAGAATTCCAAGCTGCATTCTGAAACTAAAAGCCACATGATGTAAATGTATCAATTAAATTAACAAAATTGAGACGGAGGGAAAAAGTAATCTTTTAATTTTGGGATTTTCCAAGATTTACAGCAATAACTGATTACCAACATAATGAAAATATTAACAGCTACCATTGTTATTTTTCAAAGTAAAATGGGTGTGACGACTGATAAAACCATTTGATATCAATGAGATTGGATTTCAATGTTAAAGTCACATTAATGTTCACTAATTTAACCAAATTCACAATCTCAATGCCATGGCATGATCATGTTTTTTTAAATTGCTTAATAATTTAGAAATGATTTGTTGTCAAAATTGGAAAAACTGCAATCCTCCCAGTTAAGCAATAAACATGACTTTTACTGAATGAGCAAAATATTTCTTATTCGTTCATTATTCAAGGTGGATAATTCAAGTTGTAGCTATACTATAACTATACCACCTTTTAGACCAATCCTACATTCTCTTACTCTGCTTTTACTTTAACAAAAAGTGGATTTAAAAAAATTGCCTTATGATCTCAAGTTCAAGTGCACATGGGTTACGCAGCAGAACAACAATCCAAACCACAACAGCAAGTCCACCTCTGAATAGCTCAAAAAAACAAAATGAAGGTATTAAATTGGCCTAGTCAATGTAAGGATTTAAATCTGATTGAGTTGCTGTGGCAAGTCAAGTCAAGTGGCTTTTATTGTCATTTCTACTATACACATTGGTACACAGTAAACTTTCTTTCGGCTTCTCCCATTAGGGGTCACCACAGCGGATCCTTCGCACGTTTGATTTGGCAATTTTTTTTTTGCTCTATGCCCTTCCTAACGCAACCCTCCCCATGTATCCGGGCTTGGGACCGCCACTAAGAGTGGCTGGGGTTGGTTCCCTGACCGGGGAACGAACCCGGGCCGCAGCGGTGAAAGCGCCGCATCCTAACCACTAGACCACCAGGGAACCACACATTGGTACACAGTACACAGTAAAAATGAGACAATGTTCCTCCAGAACCATGGTGGCATTACTTGAAACAGGCAGTTTATGCTTGAAAACCAATGTTTCTGTATTAAAACAATTAAAACAACAAGAGTTGGCCAAAATTCCTCCACAGCGAGTTATTAGGTTTTGGGAGCATTTTTTTTTTTTACATAGGGCTAGGCAGGTTTGTTCAGCTTTATTTCCTTAATAAATGAAATCACTGCATTTTGTATTTACTCGGGCTATCTTTGTGTACTATTAAACTACAGACAGACAGACAGACAGACAGACTCCTGCACAGGACTGAGGTCATTTAAGTCCAGTGCAGGAAAAGAATGAGAAAAAAAAATCTGAAAAAGAGGCCAAACAAATGAACACCAAAGAGGAGAGCAGGCCGGAGATCAGGCAGAAAGAGGAAATGATGGAATTAGGATAACAGAATGTTCCGGAAGATGCCAAAGTAAATGTCATGACATTAAAACAACATTCCATTCCCTCGCTCTTAAACTGATTTTCCACATAAAAGTGTCACAACTAAATACACTGCTTGAGATTTTATACAGGATTGAAAAATGATTTTTGAATAAAAGACTCTGCCAGGCGCTGCTCATTTGGTTAATGTCATGTTAGAATGTCATGTCATGTTCATATCATGCCATGTTATATGCGATGTCATTAACTGGCTCCATATATGGACTTTAATTCACTCTTGCAGGTCTCCTGCTGTTCTCTTTAGCGCTGTTCCCGTGTTTATGGCAATTACATTTCTGAATTATGATTGTCCTTGTTGTTTATGGTCTCCCTTAACACTTTGGTATGTTTATATCCTGTTCTCAACTCTATAAAAGGTCAATCATTTCGGTTTTAAAGGCTGTGATGGGTGTTCTTATGGATTATACAATTTATGGCGTGTCTTTTTGATAGTCCAATTGCAAAGCAGTCTTTCTTCAAGTGCAAATATATTAGTTTATTAGCTGTGGTGTGATTTGCTGCATTTTGAAAGACTTTTCAAAATGCCTTTTCAGGAATGACATTTTTGTGTGTAAATGAATTATTCTAACGGGCAGTTATTACATTTCTATTTAATATGATGGTTAAGAAACCTTAATTTTTGAAACAGATCCTAAATATCTGTCTCATTAGCTCAAAAAGTAATTCGATTAAGTTATGGCTTATTATGACTGTGGTAAAGTTTCATCACCAATTACAATCACCATTTTATTAAAAATGTGCCACAAGCTTTAGATCCACTTGTTTGAGTATCTCTCGAGCTTTCTGAGTATTAATAATCATTCCTGTACTTACATGTAACATAGTTCATGCGGTTTTTCACTGGGAAATCACCCACTAAGTTCCTGAGCAATTTACCAACCAATTTATAAACAATTATTGGTGGCAATTCTTTGTATCTCACTACTACTTGTATGAGTTCATCCTAAACATAGTCTATCAACCAAATGATATCTGGTCAGAAGCCAGAAGGTGTTTCTCTTCTACTGATTTTAACCAACAAACAAATTTAGATTTTATGGGCAAAGTCTTTAACCTTCTTCTTCTTCTTTCTTATTTTGGCTTCTCCCATTAGGGGTGGTCACAGCGGATTATACGTCTCCAAACTACTCTGTCCTCTACATCTGCCTCTTTCAAACCAACTACCTGCATGTCTTCCCCTAACCACATCCATAAACCTCCTCCTTGGTCTTCCTCGTTTCCTCCTTCCTGGTGGCTCCATCCTCAGCATTCTTCTACCGATATACCCCATGTTCCCCCTCTGCAAATGTCCAAACCATCTCAATCGGGCCTCTCTCACCTTGTCCCCGAAATGTCCTACATGCACTGTCCCTCTAATAAACTAATTTCTAATCCTGTCCATCCCCATCACTCCAAACGAAAACCTCAACATCTTCAGCTCTGCTACCTCCAGCTCCACCTCCTGTTTTTTACTCAATGCCACTGTCTCTAAACCATACAACATCGCAGGTCTTACCACAGTCCTATAAACTTTCCCTTTCACTCTTGTAGATACTCTTCTATCACAAATCACTCCTGATATTACTCTTCTCCACCCACTCCACCTTGTCTGCACTCTTTTCTTCACTTCTTTAACACACTCTCCATTACTTTGCACTGTTGACCCCAGGTACCTGAACCCCTCCACCTTCTCCCTGCAACCGCACCCCTCCACTGCCCTCCCTCTCATTCACACACATGTACTCTGTCTTACTCCTACTGACTTTCATTCCCCTTCTCTCCAGCATGTCCCTTTCCAGGCTCTTCTCAACCTGCTCCCTACTCTCACCACAAATAACAATATTATCCGCAAACATCATGGTCAACGGAGACTTCTGTCTGACCTCGTCCGTCAACCTGTCCATCACCACTGCAAACAGAAAAGGGCTCAGAGCCGATCCTTGATATAGTCCAACCTCCACCTTGAACCAGTCTGTCGTTCTTAATGCACACTTTACTGCTGTCACACTGTCCTCATACATGTCCTGCACCACCCTCACATACTTCTCTGACACACCTGACTTCCTCATACAGTACCACAACTTCTCTCTCGGCACCCTTTCGTACACTTTCTCTAAATCCACAAACACATAATGCAACTCCTTCTGTCCTTCTCTATACTTGTCCATCAACATTTAAAGCAAATAAGGCGTCTGTAGTGCTCTTCCTCTGCATAAAACCATACTGTTGCTCACAGATGGTCACCTCTTCTCTCAGCCTGGCTTCCACTACTCTATCCCATAACTTCATGGTGTGACTGATCAACTTAATTCCCCTGTAGTTACTGCAGGTCTACACATCTCCCTTATTCTTAAAAATCGGCATCATCCAACCTTCTCTCTCTCTCATTTTCCTCATTCATCAGCTGCTCAAAATACTCTCTTCACCTTCTCAACACACTCTCCTCACAAGTCAACACACTTCCATTTGCATCCTTTATTGCTCTAACTTGCAGCCAGTCCTCGAATTGAGTCTTATGGGGGGTCCCCAGTTGTTGTGTAATTCATATATTTTTTACTAAAATAATCTAGGTAAACCGCCAAAGTCTACTTTTTACTTGTCATGGGGGGTCCCTAATGTCCCAGATCCCCCCTCCCCCCAGCACCCCCTCAGTTCGAGCGCTGCTTGCAGCACATCCTTCCCAGTTCGGTCCCTCTGCCTGGCCAATTGGTACAAATCCTAAACTGGTAAATAAACTAGTAAATCTGCTTTAAAGGGAAAAAAAAAACCCTCCCACCTCTTTAGCGATGTTATGCCAGTAGATGTAGCTCTCACAGGAGTCCATCTGCTCCTGATGCAAGAAACGACAGCGGTCTGGAACCAGAAGAGCCTCACTCACGTACTCGCCTACTGTCCAGAAAGAGCAAGAATTAGTGATTGTGAAGGTAATGGCAAAACGAGAGCGACAGCAGAGAGACACAAATATAAATGGTCAGAAGAATGGACGTGTCAGTATGACAGGGGAAGAGTGTAAAACTAAATATCAGTTGGCAGGTGAAATCGCTGTCAAAAAGAAATCTCACTTTCAATTCATGTCAGATAAGAGAAGAGTATAAAAACCTCAGAAATGGCAAACAGAGTTATCAATGCTCGTTTTGGGCTGATGCAGAACACTTAGAACAGAAATTATGATGTGTGTGTTGTTCAGGAATAAAGGACAAGGCCAACTAGAGTGAAACAGCTGCGAGTGCAAATTCTGCTTGTTCATCATAATTAACAGCTTTGCACTTCAATCTAGCAATCTGTTTTTGTATTGCAATCTCAGTTTCCTCTACGGGATAAAGGGGTTCCGGCTTTAACTGCATATGAAATTTTACATAAATTATGCAAAGCGGTACATGCAATGCATCTGTCCCTTTGTAAATGGCAGCATGGCAGGAGAAAATGTACAGTGATTAAATGTACAGTATTGGTGGGCTGGAACAGTAAATATGGGTTGGCTGTGGGTGACTAAAATGTCTCAAAAAGGTGGGAAATTGCTGCTGATGGGGACTGGTGGGGGGTCTGTGACTAGGATTGGATTGAATGTGAAAATGACCTACAAGCAGGCACAGTAAATGACTAGGTTTTGAATGACTGCTTTGTCACATATGGCAGCTTATGAGGTTGAGTAGTTAGGTGTGGTCTGCTCACAAGTTGTCTAGCCTAGTTTTGGAGTGGCCAGGAGCAGGTTTGCTAGGACTAGGAAGCTGGAATATAGACTCTAGAAGTATAACAGCTACTGTAGATAAGACTATAGGTGGTAGTTTCATTTTTTTATTTGTATAGCACTTTTAACAAAGGACATTGTCTCAAAGCAGCTTTACAGAGATAAAGCGGTTATAAAAGAATGTATAGGTTTGTTGCTTATAATTGTTTAAGTGTAATTTGTCTTTAATGCGTAAGCCAGGGGCGACTGTGACAAGAAAAAGCTCCATGAGATAGCATAAGGAAGAAACCTTGAGAGGACCCAGACTCAAAACCCATCCTCATCTGGGTGGTGCAGACTTTTATGTAAAAATCCAAATGCTGGTATGAGTTAGGATTAATTTAGGGCTGATTAAGGTTGGTGTTACCAAGGATTGAATACATAGCTTTGTAGTGGCTACAAGTTAGAGTTGATATGGGTTTGGTGAGGCTGAGTGTCTATGGGTTAGAGTCGATAGTATTGAAGGGACTGGTGATGGACTGATTAGGGTAGGAGTTGCTACTGACTGACTGTGACTAAAGTGATCGAAGAAACATTGTATATGTGTTGGAATGATTGTGAATATGTACAGAGTGATCGAGGTGGAGAGGCTAGGTTTGGAGAGGAAATTTGTCAACTGATTTGAATTGGAGCAAATAGGTGTTGTTGTACTGTTCTAGGGCTGAAAACTAATGTTACTTCAACCCCATTAAAAAGAAAAATTGTGTAAAATGTAAGGAAAAACAAAAAGCAATGTTTTGCAAATCTCATAAACCCATATTAGATTCACAATTCACTTGTATACCTATATATCTGGGAACAAAAGAGACGATTTGCTGAAGTTTTCAGGAATAAATATTTATCCATATGTGTCTGAAACAAGATTCTAGCAGCTCAACAGTTCTGGATGCCCTTTATTGTATTTCCTGTTTCCTGATGTGCCAAATGATTTTAAATGGTGAAAGGTCTAGACTGCAGGCAGGCCAGCTCAGCACCTGGACTCTTCCACTACGAAGTCATGCTATTGTAATAGATGCAGTCTGCAGTTAGCATTGCAATCTTATGTTGAGGAACATTATTCTGAAAATGTTCCACAATTTGTAGACGCAGTCTTTCACAGATTGGTGAAGCTCTGCCCATCTTTACTTCTGAGATGAGTTCTGATGAGTTGCAAAATGTTTCATTTTTAATAACACTTACTATTGTTGCCCCGTCCCAACTTATTTGAAATGTGGTGCAGCCATCAATAAAAAAATTACTTAATTTTTCCTTAAAATGGTACATTTCCTCAGTTTCACCATTTGATATGTTTCTATGTTCTATTGTGAATAAAATATGGGTTTATGATAGTAGCGAATTATTCCATTCTGTTTTTATTGACAGTTTTACACATTGTCCCAACATTTTTGGAATTGGGAATGTACAAATTAGAAAGCATGAAGTTCGCTGAGTTACTAAGGTAATCATGTAGACAAGTAGTGCTGTAGGGTGGACTAATTAAAGATAGGGTGGCTAAAGGCCTACAGATTGGGGCTGCTATATGCAGGGTGCCTATAGGACAAATTGTCTAAAGGTGGTGTATTATTTATGGGTGGTGTGGCTTGGGATGGCGTGCTCAATGTAGTAGCGCCTGATTTAGGACTTACCCAAACAGCGATAAGGAACGACAATAAAAGGTCGTGTCTGGCAGTGACCCCATCCTTTCTTACACCATGCTGGGATGGTAACAGGAGTAGAAGCTTCTTCAACATGGGAAATCTGCAAACCTGGGTACATCTAAAATACACACAAACAGACAGAGAAATAGAAGTCAGGTTCTGGATTGATATAAACTGAGATAGGGAAGATATGTTGGAGATGGACGGAAACAGTAGAGATACAGCGGGTGGGGTTGGCAAAGTTAAAAAGTGAACGATAGAGTAGAAAAAAGTATCCAAGCTTTTGATGGAGTGCTTACACTTCATGCATGCTGAAATATTGTCTGGCTTTTAATTATTTAGTGCACTTCCTAACCATTTCTATTATCTTTATATCTAGTCATGAATTGAAACTTAGATTCGAGTACCTTTACATTAAACCATTAAATCCTCGAAATGACCTTGCCGAAAGGTTTAGCATTTGCTATGGAGGCATATTAATCCTGTGTTAAGTCTGCTGCTTTTTGAAGGTATAGCTATCTTTAGAGCTCAAAGCTCAAAGTTGTTAGAGACCATATAGCGAAAATCTGAACAAACGAACTAAATATATACATAGGAACACAATTGCGCATTATATATGTTATCATGATATAACACAAAGTCCCAGGTGAGCCATAAGTGTCACATTAAACAAAGTGAATATAAAATTGTTTTATATACTAACTAACTATCATCTAACCGGACACATGAATGCTGAAAACATCCTGGGTAATAACTAAAATTGAGCTAGATAGCATATATTTTAAAACCTTTTTATAGATAAAGAAGATAAGCAAAACTTTGCAAGAAACTGTTCTTTTAGGATTATGTATTAACATTTTCCTGAGATTTGTTGTTACATTTCTTAACAAAAGCATTCTGAATGAATGAAAACAACTCTCTGAATAAAAACTACACTAAAATTAGTCAAAGCTGCAATCCCAAATCATGGCTACTGCTGCTGTATACCAAGAAATGTGAACAATACAGGCAATAAGAATAAACTGACAATTTTAAAGTCATGAATACCAACAAAATGAGGCTGTTTATTTGGAATATTGGCATACACGTAATAAACACAACCCGTCTTGTGGTGTAATTGTACTGCGGTTTTGTTATCGTATTGCCTATAGAGTAGCCGAGGTAGTCACAATGCGTTTTGCAGATAAAATGCGGCTCTCATTCCTGTTTAAGCTCTTTCCTTCGTTAATGTGGCGTGATAAGCACTCCTGCTCCCGGCTCATTTGGGAATACACACCTCAAGCTTACTCTGCAATGTTGCACTCACATCATGCATTTTTATATGCTGCAGCCAGCAGGTTATGTTTTAGCTTCTTTATGGATGCTTTACACGTGCCCTCTGCAGCCCTCAGAATACAATCTAAGCATTTATACTGTACAGACTATGTTTCAATATTGTTAAATGTATATTTAATATACAATTGTTTGGTATAGGAAATAACAAAAACGTCATTACATTACAAACGGATTACCTTGATGTATTTAATGATGTAGCAAAAGGGTGGAAAATGTGGAAAACCACAATAATAGGACATAATTATAAGTAATGACACCCCACATTCTTGGTTCTTATTTCGAGGATCAAGGAAGTTATGTAGTTCACACTATTTTTTTTTACAATTTGATTGCAGTGTGAACATATCGTCACTATATAACTTCACTAGGAGCCTTTGCATCATATAATGCACCCGATCCTGTAAAATATGATTATTTAATGCGGTCACGAGATCTAATCATTTCGGTCAATATTGATTACATTTAAGATGGAAAACTTGCCACATCTTATACAGCATCTCACAAAAGTGAATACACCCCTCACATTTCAGCAACAATTTTATTATATCTTCTCAAAGGACAATAATATAGAAATGAAACTTGGATATTTTAGAGTAGTCAATGAGTAGTCAATGTGCAGCTTGTATAGCAGTACAAATTTACTGGCCTCTAAAAATAACAGCCATTATTGTCTAAATAGCTAGCAACAAAAGTGAGTACACCCTAAGTAAACATGTCAAAACTTGTGTGCAAAGTGTCGATATTTTGTGTGAGCACCATTTTTATTTAGTGCTGCCTTAATCCTCCTGGGCATTGAATTCACCAGAGCTGCACAGGTGGTTGCTGGGATCCTTTTCCATTCCTCCATAATGACATCAAGGGGCTGGATCTGAGCCAAACAAGTTTTTCTTAGTCTCATCAGACCACAGGACCAGTAATTTATGCTCTTAGCCATGTTGTCTTCAGCAAACTGCTTTTTTGTGAGCACAAACTTTTGTGTACTTAAAGCACCACATATTAACTGTTTTAATACAAGATACACAAATATGTATGCTCCTGTCAAGCAGACAAAAACATGAACATGATGAATAGGACATGTGGCTTTGCATGGCTACATGACAAACAGCTGTTGTCACTTCGGGTGTACTCACTTTTGCTGCCAGTTATATAGACAATAATGGCTGTAAGTTGAGTTATTTTTAAAGGACAGTAAATAAGTAATGCTATACAAGCTGCACACTAACTATTATATATCCAAGGTACATTTCTATAGTATTGTTCCTTGAGAAGAGATACTAAAACAGCTGCTGAAATGTGAGGGGTGTAGTCACTTTTGTGAGATACTGTATTTGCCCTTTGCCTGGGGGTCCAGGATGATGTTCTACTTTCATCCTTGTGAATCCCAAAATCCAGTTATTAATGACATCACTGTGAAGCATTATATAGTTTTTCTTATGACTAGGCAAACAATTCTATAATTATTGTTGTGGCTTTGGGACATTTAGCAACTACCCTCCAAGATTTACTACCAATGTTAATACCCTTTGATTTCTATTTGGTTTCCATTTCCATTTTGGTTTCTATTAAAAAAAGTCCATCTTTTGTAACTAAAGCACAGGAAATCCAATCACTCAATCTGTGGCAATGGGGGACGAAGTCCACAAATCATGTACTTTAAATTAGTACAGACTCACTAAGTAAAATATTATTCCAGAAAAAGTAAAAGTGCTCCCTTTAAACTTTCACTTGAATAAAAGTACAAAGATATTTGTCTTCAAATGTACTTAAGTATCCAAAGTAGTATGATTTATTATGGCTATAATGTCCTATTATAACCATGATAATACTACATACTTCATCTCTCTCTCTCTCTCTCTCTCTCTCTCTCTCTCTCTCTCTCTCTCTCTCT
>JAAIIK010000060.1:1189906-1201800 GCA_014706435.1 Silurus glanis | reverse complement strand
ATATATATATATATATATATATATATACATACATACACACACACAGAGGAGAAGCAAACACTTTAAAAGCATGAATCAATCTGTGATCAATGCGGGTCTAGAAGAAAATGTTTTATCCTGAATTGACAATGAAGAATAAGATGTAGGAACACATTTGTGATCAATGTGCTTGTTTGTTGGTATGGATGTTTGCTGGGAACAGTTAGAGCCTATTGAATGTATCATTGCATTTTTTCTGCCAATGGCATGGACATTGATGGGGTAAAATTGGCATCTAGAACAGACAAGTATAGAGAAGCCTGGAATGAGAGGCAGAATGAACAACGAATGAACTGAGAAGTGAAAATGTCAGAACTGTGGAGATCTGAGAATAAAAAATAAAAAAAAACACTAGACTGTAAGGAAGGGTTCATTCATTATGTAAAAAAAAATCTGAATCAGCTTGTATAATAGCAATGTTGGACTATAATGCATTAAAAATGGAAGAATGAAGTTGCGAAGGCTTGGTAGAAGACTAACCCAACACAAAGGCTGTAGAGGTGGGGGAGAAAAAAAGGGAAGGGTAGGTGAAGAGCAAAATGAAGGAGCAGCTATCAAAGAAAATGATGGAACGGTGCAGAGGAGAAGGGGGGGGGGGGGTTCAATGACAGATACTGGAATAAAAGAGAGAGAGAGATCGATGAAAGAAGAATACTGACAAGGTACGATGAAAAAGCGATAGTGGCAAAAAGAAGCACAATGAGAAAGAAGCTGTTGGAAAGGAAGAAGTGATTCTAGCAAGAATGAATAGTTGAAAGAAGAGCATGGTTTAAAATGGGGGTTGGTGATATATATTTGAAAGGGATGTTGGGAAGGTTGGAGGTTGTTGAAAGAAAGAAGGTAAAACGATTGAGGGTGGCTGAAAGAGGGAAGTTGTAAAGATTGAAGATAATTATAAGAGGGGAATGTCACAAGAATTAAGGGTGTTTGAAGGAGGGATGGTAAACAGATTCTGGAAAGAAAGCAGTTTAAAAAATATTTACAGGAAGGATAAAAAGTTGTGGGGTTGGAATAAAGGGTGCTAGCAAAAGTTGGAGTATAAGAGTTGTTGAAGGAAGGATGTTAGGAAGATTGGAGATAGTTGTAAGAGGGATGTTGAGAAGAGTAAGAATGGTTGATATACTGTAGAGACACTGGCCGATAAACCAAGTGGTTGACAGAGATCTGCCGGGATAAGGGGGTTAAAAAGCTATGCTAGCACAAAGACGGGAGAGGTTTTGAAAATGTCATTGGGGATTGACAAGGTGATGGATACAACAGACAAAGAGTCATGATGGCATGATGGAAAGATCAAGGGGAATCAAGATGAAAGCAAGATGTTGAAAGGAATGAAGTACGTCAGAGGAGCAACGCTGGCAAAATGGAGAGGGTTGTGAAGCACTACTAGAGGGATTAATGTGGTTGGAGAGGTGGTGTAGGACAGTAGAGAGAAGAAACTAAAAGATACGGATGCTAGTATACCGTTTTAAAAGAGGATGCGGGAAAGAACAATACTTGACAGAGAGTTGCCTGAAATGACTGGTGGTTAAAAAGGATACTGGTGGATACAAACCAGGGGTAAAGAGATGAAGTTTAGAAAGGAAAGGTTGGAAGAAAAGAACACTCGTGGGCAAGAAGGAGAAGGTTTGGAAAGATAATGCTGGAAACTCAAGGAAGGTTTGAAATGAGATTCTGCAGAAAACAGAAGGCGATGGGTTGGAAAAGTGATACTGGTAAAAAGGCAGACGGGAGGGAGGAGGAGGGTGGGTTGTCAGAGGGTTGTAAGTAAGAGGAAAGTATGAGGGTGCTAGAACAGGAGATACTGGCAAAAAGGAGAAGGTTTGAAAGAGGAATGCTGTAGGAGGGAAGTGCATGACAAGAATACCCAAGTTGATCTGACAAGAGAGGCTCTGGCCCTTTCCGAGGCCCTACATAATTAATGGAGATTCAGCAGCCTGTCGTCTTTTTTAAGCATTCTGTCTGTGTAAGTCACACCCATAACTATACCACACAGCTCTTCTGATGCTGATGATGGGAGCCTTAGTGACAGAAGAAGAGGAGTTTGGGAGCTGTGTGCTGCAGGCAGAGAGATACCTCATTTTCCTACGAACAACTGGCTAACTTAGAATACTCTGCAGGGCTTCATCACCAGTCCCAGAACTTCAGAACCATATCTGGCAATGACATTGCAAATTTAGTTGCACCACTGTTCATTATTTAGGGCTGTCTGCTTTTATCTCACCACTAATATGAAAATAAATGTTTGTTTCACATCTTTTGTTGATACCTACGCCATTAAACAAAAAGAATTGTTGCCAAATGTTCCTTGTCACCTGGGAGTTTGTTAATGATATATAATTTTTTTCATGTACCATTTCAATAATGTAACAAAATGAGTTCCAAGTAGGTATTTACTTTAAGTAGGTAAGTTCTTGTTGCTTTTCTTTGGCTGCTTCCTGTAGGGGTCACCACAACAGATCACTGGGCTGCGTTTTGGACTTGGCACAGGTTTTACACAGGATACCCTTCCCTTTGCATCCCTGCCATTTAATCCAAGCTTGAGACCAGTATTACAAGTGCAACCCCCTAGTGTCTGGTTGGTTCCCTGCCCAGGATTTAAACCCTGGCCACTAAGGTGAGACCAATGGATATTTACCTGCTAGACCATTAGGAAGTATGTCATCTAACAAAAAGAAAATTTTGAGTAAGTAAGTACCGTAAGTTCCGGACTAATAAGCACGCCCAAATATAAGCCGCACCCGCTGAATTTGACAAAGATTTTTATTTTGAACATAAATAAGCCACACCTGTCTATAAGCCGCAGGTGTCTACACTGAAACTAATGAACTTTACACAGGCTTTAACAAAAGACAGTGTCTGTTCCACGGCTTGTATCTAAACAGTAGCCTACCAAGAAAGTCATTGTTCACTGTCTTCCTCCTTCCTTTCACAACAATTTCTCTCGGGAGTTTATCTTTTGGCATCGTCGTGCGTTTAAAATCACCATCGGTGAAGCTTTTCTCCCGATGCCGTGCAGCTCAGAACACAGGTGAAGTGCATTTTTTCATGCCCAGTTGTTTTCAGCGTGACGAATGATTCGCCTTTCCTGTTGACAGTCCGAGTGAGCGGCAGGTCAAACGTCAGAGGAACCTCATCCATATTTATGATGTGGTGCGGCCCGATTTAGTGGGAGCACGATTTAATATAAAGAGTTTCATTGGTTCACCTGAACCCGTTCCGCAATTTCATTGGTCTAATGTTATGGGGCTCAGTTTTTTGGCTTGAATCTTGTGAAACCGGGAAAAACCCAGGAAAAATCCATAAATTAGCCGCTTCGTTGTTTAAGCCGCGGGGTTCAATGCGTGGGAAAAAAGTAGCAGCTTATAGTCTGGAAAATACGGTAAGTAAGTACTCGAAAACTGTTGTCATCTGTACTTTACTGAAGTAAACTTCAAAGTAAAGTATAACTTCAGTACATTTCAAAGTCAAGTATTTTACTTTTGACTCAACTACATACAAAATCAGTCAGTTTTTTATGGAGTGGATTAAAACTTAACTGGTCATGCAGCAAGCCACCAATCAGGTGGCACGCTCTGTTTGAACTTGTTTTGATTGTCGCTCGATGGTATCTACTCAGCATAAACATACAGTTCAGCATGAGTCCAACAGCAAGCAGAACATTCTGAGAGTAATCAATAATGGAAGAAACTCCTGACTCTGACTTTCCACAACACCTGTGGCCTCATTTGTGCAAAAATGTTTTAAGTAGTTGAAAAAGAGTTTTTGGGCTCATGATCATTTTGATAGATATCAATCAATGTTTGACTCATTAATATCATTTTATTAATAGATCAGTGTGCTGAAAGTAACATTAGAGTCTTTTCACATAAACTGAGTTAATTAAGCAAAAGTCTTGTGATAAAAATAATAATAGGAACATTATAGCCATAACAAATCAGTACTTTTGATACTAAAGTACATTTGAAAGCAAAGTACTTTTACTCAAGTGAAAGTCTAAAAGGGAGCACTTTTACTTTTACTGGAATAATATTTTACAGAGTTTATCTTTTAACTCAAGTACATGGTTTGTGTATTTCATCCACCATAAAATATACATGGTCATCATCTTTTAAATATAAGCAAGACAGTATGATACCGTTTAATATACAGTAATTCCTGTTTATCGTGGTGGTTACGTTCCAAAACCGTCTGCGATAAACAGACGCCACCCCAAAAACGCTCTTTTCTGTATACGGTACTGTACTGTATTAACATTTTACTTCATTTTATAATTATTAATGATATTTTTATTAAGAAATTTCATTATTTTAATATAAAACTCCATAAAAACAATTCCCTATAAGTTTTTTCGTCTATCGTGCTATCCATGAGAGACCGGGAAAATTAGCTAAACAAATTAGTTATGTGGCAAATGCAATTCCGCGATAAACCGGGGCGCCAGATTCGAACCGCAGTAAAGAGGGGAATCACTGTACATCACAAGTGAACAAGTGTGAAGAAGACATGCTATGATATAAATATAACATTATTATTAATGTATATAATTATCTTCCATAATTATCCCTGCTAAAAAAGTGATACAGCGTCCACCCTTTTCACATTCTGCTATAAAAAAATACAGTTAATATCCAGGGCTTAAACTCTAAATTTGCGAAATGATTTCAATTTCTCACTTGTAAAAGGTATTTAAGAACCCCTACTAACTCCTCAACAGCAAACCTGGGTTTTGTCAACCTGTGAATTTCTAATGGATAACATACTGTCAAGGGAGCCACCAGGGGTTTTGGGAAATTTACATGCCAGTCAATGGAAGGTGTTCACAGACACCTTAGTTTACTCCATGCGGCTTACTGGGTCCATGCTGAGAGCCGTACTTCAGAGAGCTGGCAACCAAGAACATAATTAAATAATCATGAATAAAGCGACATGTTGTGGAAACTCGGCAGACTGTTTGTATTGATATTTGCTTGAAACAATTAAACTGCTCATGGGAGTCTATTGCAGGTTCTGGCCTGTAGCATTGACAGTGATTGGGGAAAATTTGCATAAAATAGAAGTGCATACAGACGCATGAAACGAGCGAGTGAACCCGTTGACCTGAGGAAAAAATCGAAAAGCTGTATATACAGCTGAAAAAAAAATCTAATGGCAAAGGAGATAGAAAGAAAAACTAGAGAAAGGGTACCAGATGAGTAATTACTGTATGGCAGGCTACAAGAACTGAAGACAAACACACCAGTGTCTGGAATGACAGCATTGAGCATCTTGAAAATGGAGCAGTTTCCCTGACCATGACCTCTGACATCTACGACTTCATCGTAAATTTGAAAAGATTTAACGATGCGATGAAGCAACAAGTCATTTTTGTTACCTTCTCACCTACATAGTACAACTAAAAAAATTTATATATAATTGTTGTTTTGTTCTACCTGCACCTTGACGAACTTTGTCAGCTGAGAACCAATTAAAATGCAAATAACCAAAATTCATTTGCATACTTATACAGTATGTGTACTGCATAACCCACCTGAAGCTGGGGGTATAAAAGCAAAACATTTCTTCTATTCAAATTAGACTGATAATCGGCGCGAGTGCTCGGTATAGCGCTAACCGGCAGCGGTTCATGGTAATTGTATTTAAATCTCACTGGTGTATCCCACTGTTATTAACTTAAGACGGTGTTCATCTAAGGCATCACAAGTTGGTCTGCTGTCATCTTCAGACATCTTTCCAGGCTACAGTAATTAACACCTGACCGAGATATTTTAAGAATTGTTTTCATCCTATCTCTTGATCTGCAGTATTTACATTACATTTATGACATTTGGCAGACGCCTTTATCCAGAGTTTTACATCTTAACCAGCTATCTCAGTTTTACAGCTGAGCAATTGAGGATTAGGGGACCTTGCTCAGGGGGCCCAGCAGTGGCAGCTAGGTGGTGTGGTGCTGGGATTTGACACAGCATGTGTACAATATGTGCATATTTGAACTATCAAATTCTTCTATACATTATTCCTGACACAAAACAAGCAGATGTGCTCCAGTCCACACTCCTTAAGCATAGCGCTGCTCAATTCTTCATTCCGATTGGCTGGAAAGTGCTATGACAGTGGTTCCAGTTTCAAGAAAAATTGCCGGAATATACACTACTAATCTAATTCCGTATTGCTTCTAGAGCAGCAGCTTATTCACAGGGACAGCAAAAGAAAAAGGTTTCTGTAAGTTTCTGTAAGTCGATGTTTATTTAACATTTATGAAAGTAGTCTCCAGGATTAGTATTCTGTAAGATCTAAGCCCCTAAGGGAAAGCCTGGCTCGAGGGTAGTTTTCTCAGCAAAATTTGCTCTTCGATTTTAATTGTAATAACTATAAACGGATAAAAAAAGCATAATGTGTTATTCTTTAATAAGAATTACACAATTTTATTATTATCCAATTGTTGTGGTGAAAGAGTAACAACAATAATAAAAGGAAAAAAATAAAATCCTTTCCTAAGCAGAGAAAATCGCAAAGAGGAACATTAATTAACTGAATTAACGGTAATACTGGTTTTCTTCAACATTTAGCTCGAGTTTCTAATTCTTCATCCAGGATTCTAATATAAATCCGTGAAGAAATGCGGCTCATTAAAGAGATACAACAGAAACAAAAACGAATGGTGTCAAATAGTAAAATAAAAATCTCAAACATGGTCTCCGATGTTCTTATTAGTAACGTTTCAGCAGTAAAAAAATAGGAAGTGGTTGCAGAATGGTTGAGACTTCTGTTGAACTTTTTGATCAGAAGAAGCCCTTGAGAAAGGCCCTTAACCCTCATTTGCTCAGTTTGTATAAATGAGATACCTGTAAGTCGCTTGGGATAAGATCAGATGTAAAATGGGTTACATGTAGAATTAAGTTGTTCAATAGTTTATTTCAGGTAACTACATGAAATGAAACCACTGGCATTTGGCAGATGTTCTTATTCACAGCGACTTACATGTTACCTCATTCATGAGCAGCTATTGGGTTAAGGTCCCTGCTCAGGAGCCCAGAAGTGGCAGCTGGGTGTGTCTGTGATTTGAACTCACAACCTTTGGATCCAAAATCCAATGCCTTAACCACTAAGCTACAACCTCTAGAAATTTACTGGAACACATAAGTTGAAGCTGGAATCACAATAATTGAGTATCATACAAAAGGAGCTTCCACATTTTAGCCTAGCAGAAGCAAGCTGTGAAAAACAGAGCGGTACGACAATCATAAGAAATTCCTTTTGACAGCCTTAACATTTGACACGCCTGTAAGTGATTACACTTTAGTGTTTTTATAAATACTGAGTGTCATGCATGTATTCTGTTGTATTCCAGAAGCAGAAATAATAGCCTTAATGCCAAAAAGATTTTTACACACATCTGTAATAGGGAACAGGGTCACAATGAACGATACACTAAAAGGTAGTTTTCATAAAAATGAAAATGAGTTAAATGAAAAAAAAAAAAAAAAGAAACTAAACAGTTAAGTAGAGGTCCATTAGTCTCCTTGCAGCATGCAGTATTCCAAATCATCTGTTAAACATCTATTATAGAAAGCCTATCTAATATCTCCTGACATGTAAATGTTCCACTTCACTGTCATGAGTGCTGAGTGTAATGCTATCGCTGGATAATCAATGTGTGCTGTAGAGACAGCACATCTCCAGACATTTCTTTCCTCAGGCCTGTTATCTCCCAGCAGCCCCCCTGTGAATGCACAGAAATCTCTGACAGTGATGAAATGGGTCACGTCCCCCGCCCCAGGCCTTGGGGTTTAGGATTTCTGTAATGCTCCGGCTTGCGCTTCTCTCTTTCCATATCTCTTCCTTGCTCCATCTTTCAAGTAAACTCCCGGAATGTACTTATTTGTAAGAAGAGGAAGATCCTAAAGATCAAGATCAGGATTAGCACCAGGCTTAGTGGTCATAGCTGTTCTTAACAGTTCCACCACGGTTGCATTAATGCCATTTATTTTACAATTTCGAAAATGTAGGAAATTTCGAAGTTTGGCCTTCATTTTGTATACCCTGTCTCAATCACACCTCGGTCAGCTTCTGTTCCATGAAATCTTATCTACTCGGTGCAGAACTTCCAACGCCTGTCTGGTTGGGGCTTCCTACAGTGAATGAGGCAAAGCTTTGATAGGCTCCTCGGTTTCACCCCCACGGCTCCACAAACCCAGAGCTGGAACAGCTGCCAATTAAGCTTAATCCGGCAAGGCGTACAGGACTGAAGCGTGCATTGTGTACAGCGCCTCGCCCCGCCGAAAACTGCCTGCACCTGATAAACACTGTACCCGAAAGATGAATGAAGACACACTCCGCCTGGAGCAGAAGCCTGCTGCCGGCCTGAGCGCTTTCATTTATGCAAACCGTCACATTTGACTGGTAAATCCCTTGTTCTGAATTCTAAATAAACACACAGAGCTTTGGTATGTCAAAGTCAGAGCTGAGCATGTGCACAGGATTATTTTTCATATCACTATATTTGCTTAACCTTTTATCAAACGGGGCAGAAAGGCTCGTTTGGTTAATGTCTTGTGTAAGTTTTCCACTGTTAAATAAATACATAGATACAATACATAATTTAAAAAAGCAAAAAAAAGAGACTAAGCTTAATATATATATATATATATATATATATATATATATACAAACAACAATCTCTATTTGTGAGAGCATTTTGCTTGGGATTAGCTCAGGTGTGGAGCAGTATTGGTTTTAGTACCACTGCCAATATTTCATGCTAAAATGGATTGCATTAAAATATATAATTACAACAGTAATAATATTAAACAATGCAAAGGCAATTGAAGCCAATATTAGATACCCAAATATAGCAGAATAAATAAATTAATGTTATTGTCTTTTGTTAATGCTTTTAATTAACTACGTAATTAATTTGTTTCTTTCAGGAAACACATAAAAACTGACTTGGAAACTTTGTTTCAAGTAATACAATTCCTAATAGCTGAATTCATGAACTACATTATGAACTACACTACAAGTAAAAGATGAGTGAGATGGCTTGGGTTAACTGTAAACCATCAAACATTTCTCGTGTTGTTTTGCCAGGAGAGAACAAAGACAGTGACGATATTTTTTTTGTAGTCTGGAAACTAGTGAATCAAAAGCATGACAAAACAGTCTACATCCCACACAAAGATTACAATTCCATGACCTCGGTTTAGTATCAAGCTGTTTCATTCAGTGGTGCACTCAAATAGCTGACATACAGTTTATCGTTCAGCATAATGTACTGTAACAATGCAAATGAAGATGTGCTGCATCAAGTGCTATTTTAGAAGCTCAATAATGAGGGGGAGGTCAATTTTGATGATTCGTTTGATTTTACAGCCCAGTGATTGTGTTTAAAACAAAATAATTTTGTATTAATCTTTCATACAAAAATTAGAGGGACTTAATTGTAAGAATAAAATATTACAAATATATAAATTTGCAACAGCTGTCGGGTCTTATTTCAATACATAATTCAAATGTAATACTATTAGAAAGTTTTAAATGCATGTTAGTCTTCTCTTTGGTCTCTTCTATTGAACCCCATTACCTATTTCTTTTTTAAATATATATAAAAAATTATAAATTATGTTTTAATGTATATATTTAAAGTGTAAAAAAGTGACTGAGGAATCAAAACAAAAACCCTCATTTAATTAGTCAAGGCATCACTTTTTTTCCTCGAAACGTAAACAAATGAGTGCTGTCACGATAAGCCGTCTTGCTTCTTCATTATTGCCTGAGAATGCAGAAGCAAGAAAGTCGAGAAAGAAAGAGAAGGGAGGGGAGACAATGAGCCGAGTCGGCGTGTTTCGTGCCCCGTGGCCCGTGCGTGCAGCAGAGCACAGTACACTGAAAAACATTAGCGAAAACTTGATTATCCCCCAGCTCAGAAATTAATTAAATGAGAAAGAGGAGATCTGGTGGGGCTCCTGCACTCCTATCTGTCTCAACAAATACTCTGGTACTGGCTTCCAGCTATAGCTGCCAGGGACAGCAAAGTGCTGAGAAAGTATTGCACAAGCAGGACAAATTAGCAATTTAACCCTTCAGCCACAATTCTTCCTGCTGCTGAGTACCAAGACATTACCCCAATGCATCTTTCCAGCTAAAGTGTCTAGACCTGAGCAAGCTTTCCTGTAATGCCTCGGATTTGCTGATTCTTGCTCCGTTTAGTGCTCGCTGTGTTCATTAAGCTTTCGCAATATCAGTATTATACAGTATATCAGTAAATAACAGCATCTTGTTTTGTAGTAATGTATATACAGACAATCCTGGTTGTAATGTACGAATAATTTGAAATAAAGGCAACACAGCAGGCTTTCTATAAAAGCTCAGCTTTTCACTATTCAAGCTCTATTCATTTCAAAGAAGCATGAAGCATTGAAGAAGCATCTTAAAACCTTAGCACAGAAAACCATAACATTCTGTAAAATGTGTTGCTTTTAGTGTATATATCCTTGAGAACTGAAGTAGGCAGCAAGAAGCCAGTAACCTAGCTAACATGACTACCTAGCTAGCATAGATTCTCGCTAGAATGGAAATCAATCTAAATCGTAAAATATTACTAATGGGTGTACAACTTAACCTCGAACTATAATTGTCCTTCTCATTTGTTATTTTTCTCAACTTCCACCGTTCCTTCAAGTGCATCCAGTTGGGTTGCAATTACATCTGTGCTAGATTTAGCATAGTTCCATCCAAAATAAGAAAAAAACGAAATTGATATAGATTTTTCAGTGTTCATTCCATTTTCTATTCCGAAAATCGACGGATTGTTTTGCTTAAATAATCATTTTGACAAAGTCAAAATCCTGGTATTATTTTTTATACAATGTTTTACTGACTTGAGGTTACAAGGTAGTAAAACAATGGACATGACACATGGACATTGACGGCTAAAACAAAAAAGAGCGGAACCACACAAAGTACGCAGCCTTAACAGGCCTTAACAGTGCTTCGGCATGTACCGCCTGAAGAGGCGTACAAGCGGAGACCGCTGAAATAAATGTGCTATTAGAATAAAACACTTCCTTGTGTGTCAAAACCTTAAAAGATAAACCATCTTCATGTGGACATTTGTAGAACCATAAGCAACAGCATGACTGTTCTTCATGACCTTCATCTAATATCACAATTGTCCCTCCTGTGTATATGGCTACTGTTTTCCTCTTCCCCTCTAACTAATGTGTGCTTCAGTAAATTTCCACACTCTACTCTTTTAAACCGTACCAAGTTCTCTGTGTTACGAAACAAATTCTTGTTTGCAGAGAGAACAAAAAGTGTATGGTGCTCACCCACTCATTTATTAAGCTCCAGTTTGTTAGAATGGATGTTCTAGTTTAATGGTTCATACACTCGGAGGGGGGAAATGGCCTCATGTCGCTTCTGATTATTGACATATTATCTGTGTTACTACAATAACAGGAAACAGGAAATGTACAAATTCCTATTTGATATTAATATTTTCTATTTAATTTTATTTTATTTAATATTAAACCCTGGCATTATTTATCTAGAGTGTTGTTTTTTTGTACATTTTACTGAAAATATCTAGCTTCATTTCAATAAATTGATTTGTTGATAATATATTTAGTAGATTTTCTTGGTCAAAATTCATTTAGAAAAGATTTTTTTAACTGTGGTTTTCTTTTGACTCTCAGAACTCAAGGGTTTGCTATAAGGAAAATGCCTATAGGTCCAATCCTTTGGTTATTAGTTGTATGCATTAATTAGATAGATAGATAGATAGATAGATAGATAGATAGATAGATAGATAGATAGATAGATAGATAGATAGATAGATAGATAGATAGATAGATAGA
>JAAIIK010000060.1:1158028-1168391 GCA_014706435.1 Silurus glanis | reverse complement strand
AGTTAGCCGCGATCCAGGGCGAATTTTTCAAAACCCTTTCTTAGTGAGCACCTAAGACCCAAGAGGAAGGTATGTTCCAAATTTCATTGCAATCCGTTCAGTGGTTTTTGAGATTTCGTGATGAGTGTGTGAGTCAGTCAGTGGTATTTGAGCTTTATATATATAGATATGTGTGTGTGTGTGTGTGTGTGTGTGTGTGTGTGTGTGTGTATACTATTGAACAGTTTGTAGACACCTAACTATATTTATTTATCTATATTCCCTATTTGCTCTTATAGGAACCTACATTCTTCTGGGAAGATGTTCCACTACATTATTCATTACATTTGAGGTCAGAGCTCTGTAGCACGTCGCTAAGCTCTTCCCCTCCAACACATGTAAACCATGACTTATTCATTTCCACCTGGTTTCTTATACAGGGGCATTAGCATGCTCGTAGTTTAGTTTTTCTTTTTTTTAAAACAGATGTTATTTGTCAGTAGATAAATACCTTTTACACAGATGCATCAACGACCAAAGAAGGCAGTGAACCTGTAAATAAAAGAATGTCAGATTCTTCCTTCAGATCTTAAACCTACGATCAATCATTACATATTAAACAAGTGGCAAGAATACTGGGTCATGTGTACCATGTACCAAGTGTCCCAAAAAAGGGGAGCTGGTAGCTTAGTGGTTAAGGCATTGGACTTTGGATCTGAAGGTGATCAGTTGAAATCCTAGCAACACCAAGCTGACACCTTTGGGCCTTGCCCTTTACCCCAGAGTTGCTTAGTTGAATGAATAAGATCAAATGCAAGTCACTCTGGATAAGTGCATCTGCCAAATGCCATAGATGTAAATATAAATCAACCAACTATAGATTCCATTATGTTTTTCCTAAAATCTGTTATTAACTTAATCAAATGTTCACTAGATGTCATAATCATTTTAAAACTGACATATTTCTGCTTAAAGGTGACAACCCTGTGCATGTTCTCCCTCTCTACTAAACATATTTCACTGAACTCTCCCCATTTTAATGTCACTAGGCAACACTTACTATGTATATACAGTGAGCTCTCTCCAGAACTTGTTTGGGAAGATATAACCAAAAAAGGTCTGTCATATGTAAATTTAAACAGCTTGTATAATAGTTTTTGCCACGAGGTCTCAAACACTGTCATGACATTAAAATCTATACTGCTACTACCACCAAGATAGTAAAGAAATTCATTCATCTTCTCCCGCTTGTCCGTATTCGGGTCGCGGGGGCAGCAGTCTAAGCAGATTCCCTAGACACTTCTCCGTGTCCAGGGATCGGGCTATCAAGGCCCCCGCCTTCGACTGCTGCCCGATCCTCTCAGCACCGGTCCCTTACGGTCCCTCCTGCAGGTGGTGAGCCCACGGGAAGGCGGCCCCACGTCACTCCGACGTCATGGTCCTTGATTTATTTTTCTCGTAAGGGTCCCCTGGAGCATAGAGGGTTAAGGGCCTTGCTCAAGGGCCCAAGAGCGGCAGCTTGGCGATACCGGGGCTTGAACCCCAGACCTTCCGATCGATAACCCAGCGCCTTAGCCGCTGGAGCCACCACTACCCCCTAGTAAAGAAATTATATATCAGTAATAATGTATTATTACTAGCTACAATTAAATGAAGCAGCCTTTACGTATTTGTAACAAATACCTTATAGCGGAGTAAATATTTTTCTTGTACACGGGCCAAAAAGTGGCAGGTTTGGGTTGCTGGGGCTTGGACCTCTGACCTTCTGATCACTTTTCCAGAGCGTTATCCATTGAGCCACCAATTCCTGGAGCAGTGTAGCATTAACAGAGAGACTGAGGCAGATAAACCATCATCAGACTGTATCTCGGGTACAGTGAAGCGTAACGCACTGATACTATTGCGTTGGCCCATAGCATTATATTTATTTAATTGGTAGTGGAAGAAAGTTTTTTCTGTTCAGCAAAACTTAAACATGTCTACACCCCTGGAAATACACTGGAGTCCTTGTTCTCCTTGAGCTCAAGATGTTCATCATTGGGGAATGCTGGAAGCTTCTGCCTCTGTCTTTTTCTTAATTCTTCTCTCGCTTATTTTATTGTATATATAAAGTTTAAGCCTAAAACTCACCTCTGTGATTTACTTAGTGTCACAAACACGTTTTTTTTTTTTTTTTTGAATGATGAATGATTTTACAATGGAATTAATATTTTTGTAAAAAAATGTCAATTATTATACATTACCATCTGAAATACTTGTATGTATTAATTAAGTGGAAAACAGAAAGCGACACCAAATGCAGTTTTGTTTTCGAATGATTCTAGTTACAATGAAAACAAAATCCCATTTACAGTACAATTGTGTTCACTGCTTAATACAGCTATTCAAGCTCTAAGCAATACAGCCATGTGCTTGTAATATCAGTGACCTGTAATGAGATATTTGAAGCTGCTTTTCAGTTTTTTTATAGTTTGTTCCAAATTAGGCTGCGACTGACTTTCTAACAAACTCTGCATATGTCCATTGTCTCAAAGTAGCTTTACAGTACTTAAGAATTAAAGTGAATTATTGTGTATTTATCCCTGATCAGCAGCTTTGGGTGACTGTGGCAAGGAAAAACTTCCTTAGATGAATGAGGAAGAAACCTTGAGAGGAGCCAGACTCAAAAGAGGAACCCATCCTCATTTGGGTGGTATCAACAGTGTGATTATAGTCTTTAAACAATACAAAACACCAGAACTACCGTGAGAACTATTATGAATCCTGGAGTGTGTGATTGAGTAATGTCCTTTCTACAGTCTTATACAGTCAGTTGACTTTGTGGAACCAGGAGCTACTGAGCAACTCATGAAATAGTTCAACATTTGATCATCATAGATCCAACACCAGCTCCTCTATGCCAGAGCCTTTAAACATTTGTAGAGCTTCAATGTCCAAACTCTACATGAAGTTGAATCCAAATGGCGCTGGTACGTCTCTAGATAGTTCGGGATGTTTGCGGGGCATCTACTTCTTGGAAGGTCCATAATCTTCTTGAGGTGGGACACAACTGGAGCTGGCGCAACCTCGGGGTGCCTCGGGATGGGTAGAGAAAGAAAAGCATTAAAGAGGAATTAGTGTAGCTGCTGTTTATAATATTAACAAGCATAATTGATAATGTGCATTTGATCAGACAGTTGAAATCTTAGTTTACACTTGTTTTGATTTATTAGACTAAAAGTTTGCTCACAGAAGGAGAAGGTGCTGAAGATTTGGCAGAAATTTTTTTTATATTACATTAGAAATGAAGGTCTGCGTCAATAACTGTTTTTTTAATTGTTTTTTTTATATAGCATATATGGCATGGTGGACCAAATCAACGTTTACCACAGGCCAAATGTGGCCTACAGGTCCTAGTTTGGGCATCTTTGTTATAAATAATACTAATATAGTTGTTAAAATATTCTTGTTGTTATTAATAGTAGTACTACGGCTTTTCTGATCCAGTAATGGTAATAATAAAAAGCAGTAATTTCAAGCATCAAATCATAAAGCATAGCATTTCCATTTTTTTTTGTTCCTCAACTAATTGACTTCCCCATCCTTAGCCTCAGTGACCTCAGACACATGTGTAAATAGTTATGTAGGTCATTGGGTGTTCTTTAACAAAGCATTAACAACACAATTAGAAGTAAATTATGATACAGAGTAATGGTGTGCATCTTCAGCTGTTTACTTCAGGCTTGTCGAAACAGGAATGACTGCAAGATGCCAATATTGAACTCAAACCAGATTTTCAGCTCAAATAAATGCCTCAGGTGGGGCTGATGCAGAAAAATGTTTGGAGCCTTCACCCTATCATAATGCTACTGCCAGTTCTGTCTGTAACAGTAACAGACTGTAGGGAAGTCCCTGTTGAGTTTAAAGCTAGCTATTATCAAGCTAAATACATAACAGGGGTAGCTAGCACCCTTCTCTTAGCAACTGACAATAAGCTACTTTTTAGGTATATACATATTGCCACTTTGGGGGCTCTTAAGGTTATAAAGGTGGAGCTGAATGAGATTGAGTTAGCATTAGTGGATATAAGTTTTAGGGTTTTGTATTAGCATTGTAAACTACATAATAAGTCAATCACCTGCTTGAAAGCCACATAATAACATAATTATAATGATAGAGTACTTTCACTGTCCTGCTTTTCTTTGAATTTCAAGTTTTAGGGACTGCTGCTAGTAATGGTAGCATTCTAAGCTATTTCCTGGGCCATTCAGGTTCTTGATATATAAGGTATAACCCTATTACCACATGAAATAAATCTTATACTGATTTATGAGAAAATAACCTGCTGTGCCTTTCTTTTGAGAAAAAAGGAACCCAACACTGCGTTATTGTTTTTATTTCTTTTTCATACTGCACTAGACATGCTAGCACAGTTTTTAGGCTGGTGATATTTTTGCCCCTGACCTAGCAAAGAAGCATGAGGAAGTGTTTTTGATAGAATCTACAAAGAACTTCTGAGAATCTTGTCTACTAAATGTAAACTTTGTAATTTTTTTTTTACTCTTAGGAACAATTATCTGGTTGTCTTTGAGTTTATGGCTTTCTGCTTTTTTTTTTTTTTTTTTTTTTTTTTTTTTTTTTTGTATTATTTTTATTTTATTTTTGCCAAACAGATGGCAGAGTGAAGGAGCTTTGAAACGTCTTTATATCATGACTGAGCAGGAAGCACAAACAAGCATTTAGGACTGGAACACAGTTTTTGCACTTGTGCTAAGGCATCAAGAACATACATGTGCTTTGTACATCCATGCCCAGGGGCTAATTCTCACAAATTGCCACCCCTCCTCCTCCGCCCAAGATGGTTATTTTCCCAAAACAACATGCACCAAGTGTTTCAGTAGTCAAGTTGTAACATGTTGTCCGTGGGAGCTTTTAACGAATACAGTGTCTTAAGAATTTTTGGCTGAATGTGTGTAGGACTTACATAATGTTCATTGTAATGAGCAGATGAACTGATTAGATTTCAGAATTTATCACAGAAACTACGAATGTTCAACGAAGTTTTTTTTTATTTGTGGCATACAGATTAAAATATAGAAGGACTGGACATGTTGAAGGTGGAAGCCTCCTTGTTCTCCAGTATATGTTCCTCTTATAAAACAGCATTATTTTAACAATGTTCCTGATAGCACTTGGGTCCAATAACAGCTGTGAGCTGTGTCCCTGCCATGTCTAGTCTCTCTTTTACACCACAAAAAAACCAAAATATCTAAATATAAGAAAAAAAGAAAATGTATGATTTAAGAAGATGCAAACTAGAAACACGTCAAATTATCAGCCAGTGCAGTAACATGGTAAGATTTCTTGAAATGATTAAACAGATGTAGGCTTTAGAAAAGAACAACAAGTCTTAAACTAAGCATTAAAACTTTAATTGAAAGCAGATGATTTAGTCTAATTAACTTAAACAAGCTTATTCTTTTTTAAGCAGTTTGCTTTTCTAAATTTGTGTAACCCAGCCATTAGGGAGGCACAAGCCAGTGCACTCTTAGTGCCGGTCCCAAGCCCGGGTAAATGGGGAGGGTTGCGTTAGGAAGGGCATCCAGCGTAAAACATGTGCCAAATCAAATATGCGGATCACAAATGAGAATTTCATACCGGATCGGTCGAGGCCCGGGTTAACAACGACCGCCACAGGTATCGTTAGCCGACAGGGTACCGGTGGAAATTGGGCTACTGTTGGCCGAAGGAGGAGAAGGAGAGGAGGAAGACGTCTACAGAGACGGCAGGGAAAGGAGCAGTGTAGGAGAGTGGAGGTTCGGGTTGGTACCTTAAATGTTGGTACTATGACGGGTAAAGGGAGAGAGGTAGCTGATATGATGGAGAGAAGAAAAGTAGATATGCTGTGTGTTCAGGAGACCAAGTGGAAAGGGAGTAAGGCCAGGAGCATTGGAGGTGGATTTAAACTGTTTTATCATGGTGTGGATGGAAAGAGAAATGGTGTAGGGGTGATTCTGAAGGAAGAGTACAGTAAGAGTGTAGTGGAGGTGAAGAGAGTTTCTGATAGGGTGATGATTGTGAAGGTGGAAGTTGAAGGGATGATGATAAATGTCATCAGTGCCTATGCTCCACAAGTTGGCTGTGAGATGGAGGAGAAGGAAAGATTCTGGAGTGAATTAGATGAAGTGGTAGATGGTGTACCTGGGAAAGAACGATTGGTGATTGGGGCAGACTTTAATGGGCATGTAGGTGAAGGGAACAGAGGTGATGAGGAGGTGATGGGTAGGTATGGTTTTAAGGAGAGGAATGTGGAAGGGCAGATGGTGGTGGATTTTGCTAAAAGGATGGAAATGGCAGTGGTGAACACTTATTTTAAGAAGAAGGTGGATCATAGGGTGACGTATAAGAGTGGAGGAAGGTGCACACAGGTGGACTATGTGCTATGCAGGAGATGCAACCTAAAGGAGATTGGAGACTGTAAGGTGTTGGCAGGGGACAGTGTAGCTAGACAGCATCGGATGGTGGTCTGTAGGATGGTTTTGGAGGCGAAGAAGAAGAGGAGGAGAGTGAGGACTGAAAGAAGAATAAGATGGTGGAAACTGAAGGAGGAAGAGTGTAGTGTGAGGTTCAGGGAAGAGGTCAGACAGAGGCTCAGTGGTGTTAAGGAGGTTTGGGATGATTGGGCAACTACTGCAGGAGTGATGAGGGAGGCAGCTAGAAAAGTACTTGGTGTAACATCTGGAAATAGAAAGCAAGACAAGGAGACGTGGTGGTGGAATGAGGAAGTGCAGGAGAGCATAAGGAGAAAGAGGTTGGCAAAACAGAAGTGGGATAGACAGAGTGATGAGAAAAGTAGGCAGGAGTACAAGGAGATGCGGCAGCAGGTTAAGAGGGATGTGGCGAAAGCCAAGGAAAAGGCATATGAGGAGCTGTATGAGAGGTTGAACACTAAGGAAGGAGAAAAGGATTTGTACCGATTGGCCAGGCAGAGGGACCGAGCTGGGAAGGATGTACTGCAAGTTAGAGCAGTAAAGGATGGAGAGGGAAATGTGTTGACTAGTGAGGAGAGTGTGTTGAGAAGGTGGAGGGAGTATTTTGAGCAGCTGATGAATGAGGAAAATCAGAGAGAGAGAAGGTTGGATGATGTGGAGTTGGTGAAGCAGGAAGTGGATAGGATTAGTAAGGAGGAAGTGAGAGCAGCGATTAAGAGGATGAAGAGTGGAAAGTCGGTTGGACCAGATGACATACCGGTAGAAGCGTGGAGATGTTTAGGAGAGATGGCAGTGGAGTTTTTGACCAGATTGTTTAACAGGATTTTGGAAGGTGAGAAGATGCCTGAGGAATGGAGAAGAAGTGTGCTAGTACCGATCTTTAAGCATAAAGGAGATGTGCAGTCTTGCAGTAACTACAGGGGAATTAAGTTGATCAGTCACACCATGAAGTTATGGGAAAGAGTAGTGGAAGCCAGGCTGAGAGAAGAGGTGACCATCTGTGAGCAACAGTATGGTTTCATGCCGAGGAAGAGCACCACAGATGCCTTATTTGCTTTAAGAATGTTGATGGAGAAGTATAGAGAAGGACAGAAGGAATTGCATTGTGTATTTGTGGATTTAGAGAAGGCGTACGACAGAGTGCCAAGAGAGGAGTTGTGGTATTGTATGAGGAAGTCAGGTGTGTCAGAGAAGTATGTGAGGGTGGTGCAGGACATGTATGAGGACAGTGTGACGGCAGTGAAGTGTGCAGTAGGAACGACAGACTGGTTCAGGGTGAAGGTTGGACTGCATCAAGGATCGGCCCTGAGCCCTTTCCTGTTTGCAGTGGTGATGGACAGGTTGACGGACGAGGTCAGACAGGAGTCTCCCTGGACTATGATGTTTGCGGATGATATTGTGATTTGTTGTGAGAGTAGGGAGCAGGTTGAGAAGAGCCTGGAGAGGTGGAGATATGCGCTGGAGAGAAGGGGAATGAAACTCAGTAGGAGTAAGACAGAATACATGTGTGTGAATGAGAGGGAGGGCAGTGGAGTTGTGTGGTTGCAGGGAGAAGAGCTGGAGAGGGTGGAGGAATTCAGGTACCTGGGGTCAACAGTGCAAAGTAATGGTGAGTGTGTTAGAGAAGTGAAGAAAAGAGTGCAGGCAGGGTGGAGTGGGTGGAGAAGAGTGACAGGAGTGATTTGTGATAGTAGGGTATCTGCAAAAATGAAAGGGAAAGTTTATAGGTCTGTGGTGAGACCTGCGATGTTGTATGGATTGGAGACAGTGGCATTGAGTAAAAGACAGGAGGTGGAGCTGGAGGTAGCAGAGCTGAAGATGTTGAGGTTTTCGTTGGGAGTGACGAGGATGGATAAGATTAGAAATGAGTTTATTAGAGGGACAGCGCATGTAGGATGTTTTGGTGACAAGGTGAGGGAGGCGAGATTGAGATGGTTTGGACATGTGAAGAGGAGGGACATGAATTATATTGGTAGAAGAATGCTGAGGATGGAGCCACCAGGTAGGAGGAAAAGAGGAAGGCCAAGGAGGAGGTTTATGGATGTGGTGAGGGAAGACATGCAGGTAGTTGGTGTAAAAGAGGCAGATGTAGAGGACAGGGTGGTATGGAGACAGATGATCCGCTGTGGCGACCCCTAATGGGAGCAGCCGAAAGAAGAAGAAGAAGCTTTTCTAAATTTGTGTGAAAAGATCTTGATACCAGAGCTACTAAACAAGAGAATTCCTCTTAATTTGAGAATGTTACTTTATATATTCTGTCTAAGACAAACCCTTTAAACTAAAAGCAAGATTACTATTAAAATCAAGATCACACATACATGCGTTTTGTCAACAATTGTTTAAATGAAGACTGTCTTGTAACACACAGTAGTTATCATGTAAAAATAAAGCAAAATCATTACTTGCTGCTTTTCGGTCCCCTGGTGGTCTAGTGGTTAGGATGCGGCGCTCTCACTGCTGCGGCCCGGGTTCGATCCCCGGTCCGGGAACCAACCCCAGCCACTCTTAGTGCCGGTCCCAAGCCCGGATAAATGGGGAGGGTTGCGTTAGAAAGGGCATCCAGTGTAAAAACATGTGCCAAATCAAACGTGCGGATGATCCGCTGTGGCGACCCCTAACAGGAGAAGCCGAAAGAAAGTTATTACTTGCTGCTTTTCAAAATACCTCAACTTAATGCAACCTAAAACATTATTAAATGTATTTTGTCACCACTGAAAGATATTCAGAAAGAACAACTTAGTTAAAAGCCATAAGTACTTTGTATAAAGAACAAAGTTTTAAAAAAAATAACCATACTGGATAATCTTTCTTTAAAGATTGGTGACTTAATACTGCAGAGTCTTATAAATTAGTTTTTAGGTTGTAAATAAATGTGTTGGTGTTGACAAACAGACATTTGGAATAAATAATACTAATGAACCAGTACGAAGTGTGATTATTAAGCATTTTGTTACTGGGCAACCTTAAAACCAGTTATTACAGTTTAAATAAAGTCTAATAAAAATATGAACAACCAACTTTTAGCTTTAGTACATGAAAAATCTTAAAACGATTATAATCTGCTCTTGCATAGTATTTTATTCTTAAAATAAGATCAATACGATTTTTTTATGGCTAGAAATAAGATTGTCGATGAGGAGTTATTGCAGAGTGGGGTGTATTCCCAGTGTTCCCTGCATGGGCTCTGGATTCACTGTCACCCTGAAAGAATAAAATTACAAAGATAAATGAAAGAATGAATCATTTTAATACTTAAGAAAAAATAATCATCAGAACAATTGTATGCACTAAGAAGGATTAAGCAAGTATGAAGTACAGTAATCCCCCGTTTACGGCCCAAAACCGCCGCCATAAACGAAAAACCGCAATAAACAGATTTTTTTTTATTGTTTATGCCGAAAATCGTTCTCCCACACACTTTAAACACACACAGAAAACATTTGCAAGAATACAGTAATTATATATGTTTTAATCAATTTCATTATTTCAACATACACACACACTTTCTTTCGGCTTCTCCCATTAGGGGTCGCCACAGCGGATCATCTGTATTCGTGATCCACATGTTCGATTTGGCACGTTTTTACGCTGGATGCCCTTCCTAACGCAACCCTCCCCATTTATCCGCGCTTGGGACCGGCACTAAGAGTGCACTGGCTTGTGCAACCCTAATGGCTGGGTTTGGTTCCCTGACCGTGAATCGAACCCGGGGCCGCGGCGGTGAGAGCACCGAATCAACATAAAACTCCATAAAAACAATTCCCTGTAAGTGTTTGGGTCTATGGTGCAAAACAAATGAGTTATGTGCCAAATGCAATTCCGCGATAAACCGGGGGCGTGAGATTCTAACCATGTAAAGCGGGGGATTACTGTGTGTGTGTGTGTGTGTGTGTGTGTGTGTGTGTGTGTGTGTG
>JAAIIK010000060.1:1118116-1136387 GCA_014706435.1 Silurus glanis | reverse complement strand
ATATATATATATATATATATATATATATATATATATATATATATATAAAACTTTCTTAGACATCTAGATTTGAAGTTCATCTGATTGTATTTAATATATAAATTCCCAAGTTTGACTGCAGTTTATCTCTGTCCAAGTTTTGAAGTATCCTCTTAGCCTTCAGTTTCTCTGAGTGACAAATGTTTTTCTATCCAGCAGCAGAATGTCTCTTTCGTCTGCATGCTACTTCCACCATTCAGAATTTCCAGTCTCCTGGTTACCCAGACGGGCATCCAGTCCAGACGCGCTGCCAGTGGCAAATCCGTGCTCCTGAGGGCAGTGCCATCATGGTCAAGTTCCTTTATTTCTACGTTCAGGACTCCTGCTCCACAGACTATGTGTTCATCTTTGACTCTCTCAGCACTGATACATCTCACGCCATCACACAGTGAGTAGACGTTCCACAAAATGTGTTTTGCAAACAAGTATGGAAACTGTATGCCTTCTTTTTGAAGAATTTATTTAGAATTCAGTATAATTTTATTGATTTATACCAGATTATTTTTGCCACGGTCTACTTGTTGGTTTGTGTACAGATTTTAACTTGTAGCACCTTTTTGTAAAATGGTCGCCCTGAAGTAATGTTTGGAAGCTGCTTTATAGATATTTATTGAATCTGGTTGGTCAGAAAGTGTTTATTCATTTTTAACATTAAACTTAAATTGCTTCAAGACAATGTTCATTGTGAAAAGCTCTATAAACCGAACTTGACTTGACAATCAACATGGATGGATAAATCACATGTACCCAGAGATTTAAAGCTAATCACATGCTCCACTTCCCATCAATGTAGATAGGAGTGTGTGTATGTGTGTCATATCCTGGTCCTGGTTGTCTACCATCAGCTCCTTGTCTTCTCAGTGTTTAGTGCAAAATTGTGGTTGGTACACCACACTGTCGTGCCGAACCTCTCGTCAGACTCTCGACCAGGTCACCAGGTAGCAGCTCAGCTTTGATCGTTGATTGTCTTTTCACGATCAAAGCTATCTTAGAAGATGTTAATTTCTTCTGGAAGGATGGTATTGCTGGTAGGGGGTGGTGTTTCATGGTTTGTAGTTCATGATAGCATTAATGCCTGTCCACATACTCCAGGGGTATGGGTGATTTTGATTGATTGATGCATACATACATTCATACATAATGCACATTTCATTTGACATCAATGCACAGGTTGCAATCCTGGGACATCAATACACACCTGAAATGCTTGAAATTCTTTTGCAGGAATTGTGGTCACCGACCCCCAACCAACCGCCTGGAAGTTATATCCTCTGGCAATCTTATGCTTATTAACTTCATCACTGATAGTACGGTTCAGAGACCCGGATTTGATGCACGTTATAATGCCATCTCCGCCATTACAGGTATTATTATTTAACAATGTTCTCCCATTATGTTCTCATGCCCACACTGCATATAAATAGCTAAATGTAATCCTGCATATAAATAGCAGGAACATAGCATGTTCCTGATCAGGCACTTACATAGGATCACCAGATATGAACACAAATGAACCTGTTCTTTATCCTGCAAGTTCTTGATTATGCTTTAAAGCAAATACATGACCTTTTTTAGGTTGGATCTCGTGGGTTCTCACATATGCTGTATATTAAGTGTGCCGTTGAACTTAAAGGTGATTTTAAAGTATTAAATTAGATTTTTTTTTTTATCTGGTCATGCAATATTACACTTAATAACAGAATGGCTATTCGATTGTCATGGCATTATAACAATTTTTTGGTGCTTTATTCTTTAATGTCGTGCAAATTGAGTTGAGGTCTTTAATCTTAAGCTAATGTGGTACGATTTGTCCTCTATAGCTGCGACGTGCGGTGGCGTTTTGAACAACCTGACCGGAAACTTCACCACCCCATACTACCCGAGCTTCTACCCCCCCATGGTGGACTGCACATGGAACATCAATGTAACCACGCTTACTATTCTCTCATAACTTCTGTATCTGTATATTACTTTATTTGTAGTCGCTCAGCTGAGTTGTTGATGTACGAATTCAATTTCCTCATCATCAAACATATAAAACATAATATAATTTTATCTCAAGCTATGGACTTTGTCTTACGGATACTCTGTGGCACATTGTTATCTATAAGAATTAAATACCATCATACTGTTGATGATCAATAGTGGCAGTTATATAAAACCAATTTTGTTGTAAACTCAAATCAGTTTATCGTAAATATGGGTTGGTCAAGTTCTTTTTGACTGTTCAGTTAGGATGTAGCACAGAATGGTGTTTAAATCTGTCCTTTACTACACCTCCAGTGCTGATGCTGTGCTTTGTGATGTGCCCAGGTCCCAATAGGTATGAAAATCCGGGTGAAGTTTACAATGTTCCGCCTGAAGGAACCGGGCGTCAACATCCGCGTTTGCAACAAGGACTATGTGCAGATCAATGGCACAAAGTAGGACTTGCTCTTCTGTAACTTTTAATGATTACACAAGACCATTATGTTGTTTTAAATCATAAAATATTTACATCAATGTACATTACAGTCAGATAATTGTAATTTTGGCCTAAAATTTGATCTTTTTTTTTCTGAAACTCATCCAGAGTGACATCTGAGATTTAAATTTGGTTTCAATTGATCCCAAATTTTACATCTACAGCATATGGCAGATGCCTTCATCCAGAACGACTTACACTTATCTCGTTTATATAGCGGAGCAGTAGAAGGACCCAAAACTGGCAGCTTGATGGTGCTGAGATTTGAACTCACAACCTTCCAATGAGAATTCCAACATTTTAATCACTGATCCACCATTTCCCTTGTTTTAGTGTAATACCAACAGCATTGTAATGAGTTAATGGGTCAAATTCTTCAAGGTATTTAATTATGAATGTTTTTATTAACTTTGAATTTATTGCAAAAAAGGAAAATGTTCTCTTTTACGGACACCTTCGCTTCATTTTGTTTCTCCAAGTATTGTGGCTGTTAGCTCCATGTCTATATGTTAAGTTTACATGTCCGCCCGAACTGATTAGGAATGCGCGAAGCATAATAAAGAACGGTGGTGTTTGTTTCTGCTTGTGTGTAAGGTACTGTGGCGAAAGATCTGCTCTGACTCTGAACAGCAACTCCAACAACATGGTAATAACCTTCCATTCGGACAGCTCATACACAGACAAAGGCTTCAGCGCCCAGTACAATGCATACGACCCACAGAACCGTACGCTGCTCTGATTTCCTTTTAAAAATAATATATTATATAGATCATATAATTAAAATTTTCATGTTATTTTCAGTGACTTGTTGAAGATTTTCAGTGCTGCTTATGTGTCAAAAAAGCTGAATGTTTCCATTTATTGGCAATGATCTAATGTGTGATCACTGTACTTGTGTCTGTCTCTCTGTGTGAAGCTTGTCCGGGTCAGTTCAGCTGTGCCACAGGTTTCTGCATCTCCAAAGAGTTGCAGTGTGATGGCTGGAACGACTGCGGAGACATGAGCGACGAGAAAAAATGCAGTAAGTACTAGAAGGATGTTTCTGTTTCTGTTTTTCCGTAATATTCTAACACTAATTGTTTCTTTTTTTTTTTTTTTACAAATTAGTTATGCATGCACACGTATAAGCGATAGCAGACCTGCCAATAGTTACGCATGTTGAGAGCACCACATTTCTTTATTTCTCCCAATTCAAAAGGCACATGAGCCAATCAACAAATTAATCTGGAATGATTGGTAATTATGCTGGTGATTTGAACTCTCATATTACTTGCCTCATTGGAATTCCCATCCATTTCCCCAATCTCAATTTAGTCATGTGTTGACCAACACTTTAGATTCTTTTCCCACAAGAAACAAACAGTAACACTGAACCCATGCTTTTTGTTATGCTAAATGGAGATTTTCCATTTTTCTCCTGATGTCAATTCAGTCAGAAATGTCAAAAAATAGAACCTTTAATTTTTGTTTTAAAGGAAAAAAAAACAACAACCATGGTCTATAGGTTTTAGTGGTTTAACCTGAAAGTCAGAGTTCGAAGACAAATGTTCTTGCTGTATTGCTCAGGAAAGAGAATTAAGGGATTGCCATCTACAAGGAGAATACAGGCATCACAACATTATAACTTTCTTTCGGCTTCTCCCGTTAGGGGTCGCCACAGCGGCTCATCCGCATGTTTGATTTGGCACATGTTTTTACGCTGGATGCCCTTCCTAACGCAACCCTCCCCATTTATCCGGGTTTGGGACCGGCACTAAGAGTGGCTGGGGTTGGTTCCCCGACCGGGGATCGAACCCGGGCTGCAGCGGTGAGAGCGCCGCATCCTAACCACTAGACCACCAGGGACCTAGGCATCACAACATTATAATTGGTCGAAAATGAGAAATGAAAAGAAAAGCATTATTGCACTGCTCGTCACCTAAAATACATAAACATATACATACTGTACATATATATAAATAAACATAGTATAAAATCGGTGGCTATGAAGTTGATCAGTGGCCATAAAGTTATGCCTGGTCGGTGTATACACTAAACATTTATATATATATTACACATCCAAGTGTATGTGTCTTCTCGTTATCTTCCAGCATGTGAGGAGGGCCACTTTGTATGTGATAATGGAATTTGCAAACCTATGTACTGGGTGTGTGACCAAGTAAACGACTGTGGAGATGGCAGCGATGAACGACATTGCAGTAAGTTATTTGTTTGTTTGTTTGTTTTAAATCTGGGTTGTTAATCTGTGTTGGGTTTTCTTTCTGAGCATAATTCATATATTGTCCTGTAATCAGCATTTCCATTATATCTGCCTCATAGTCTTCTGACTAGATTATGAATGAATGAGTGGTGGAACAAAAAGACCTAAAATAAAAACCTTGACCAAACCCTTAATACAGGAGGTCAGGATACAGACATATATTTACTGTTTTTGGTGTCCATTTACACACTTTTATACAGTCAGGCACCTTGATTTGTGGAATCTGTGAAGGCCACCTGCCTTTTTTAGAAGGTCTTTGCTAATAAAATGCAGAAAGAATGTCTGTGTATTAGGGATGTGCTTCTCCATAACTGAGGCTGATGCGATTTGCATCTCAATGCATAGCCAATAATACGATACATTAATGATACACATGAAGTAGCTAACGATGCGATGCGTAAGGATTCACACCTATAACGATGCAGTGCAAACCGATTTGGAAAACAATGCGATGCAATGAAAAAATATGATGCTATGCAACTTAATATGGTACAGATAGTTCGACTTTATTCCTTTGGTTTAGACAAACAGCAAATCATCAATTTACGTAAGAGCCTTCTGACTTTTAATGCATGGCCCTTTTACAACAGGCCTCTGTAGTGCAAAAAAAGAGTAAAAATTAGAATTAAATCCAGTATACGGTAGTATACTGTAATTTGTTAATAATTTAATTTTATTTAACTATACAGGATATAGGTATGTGCCAGCGAGGCATGTGGACAAGCGCTGGTTTGCGAATGGAGGGTGGCACATAGGCTGCTACATTTGCCTGCCCCTGTGCCCCGCGAAACTTGAAATATTTTTGTCCCATATGTCGTTATTTTGTTGTATTGCTGTCATCATCGCAAGAGCGAAAAAGTCGAACAATTGTAACTCTGATACTCCATGTAGGTCTGTGTAGTGTTGTGATACGTCCTATCCATGTAGCAGCAGTGGTGCTGAGAAGAAAACAATCTATAAATAAAATATTGATAAAAATTTTTGGTCACTTTCTAAATAATACAAATTTAGCTCATCTAATAATTATATATAAATATACCATTTTTTACCGATGCAAATATGTAATAAAAAAAAAATACGTATACAAATGCTAACTTGTATCCAGTGCACACTTTAAATCGATGCATCTCATCGTTGAATTTTAATGGCGATGCACCAATGCGAATCTGTAAATTTTACCATCCCTCACGTGTACTGTTGACAGTATCTCTCTCTCTCTCTCTCTCTCTCTCTCTCTCTCTCTCTCTCTCTCTCTCTCTCTCTCTCTCTCTTTTTCTGTAGGCTGTCAGAAGAATCAATTCCGTTGCACTGATGGCACTTGTTTGCCCAACACTGTAACTTGTAACGGGGTAAGAGACTGTGCAGACGGCAGCGACGAGGCCTCCTGTAAAGAGTGTAAGCGACATTCCTGATATCTCTATCTATTTCATCACAATGTTTTTTTTTTGCTGGAACATCAGAATATTCACCCAGACACATCCAGATTGTTTAGCAGGCCAGAAAATTTCTGTATAACATTTCAATGATTGTACTGATTTTAAATAATTATCGCTGATGACACAAAACTTGGTTCGACACGTACCTCGGGTTTTTAAATCACAAGTTTGGTTGAATTTCGGTACAGTTAGGGGAAAGTAATGCAAAACATAAAATTGCTTTTTTATTTTTTTTATTTTTTATTAACGCAGTTTATTATTATTAACATTTGTAAACAACAGTTTAGATTTTTAAAACGATTTTAAATAAGATGCCTGCTTGGTAAAACAATATATAAAATAATATTTTGTAATATTTTATATAAATTACATATATAAAAATAATATAGAATCAATCAAATTAACATAATACACTTTATCATTATATTGATTAAATTGACATTAAATTGATTAAATAAAATTTAATTCAAAAAAATTCAAAAATTGAAACATTTTATTAAATATTTTACATTTGTTTGACCCCATTTGGGAAATACAGATGTGTATGTAAGTGTGTGTGTGTTTTACATTTACTATTTAATTTTGCTGTCTATGTGCTGCCCATTTCTGAATGAGCTCATGAGCTGTTTCTGCTGGTAGGCGTATACCTGCTGCCAGTCTGAAGTTAAACTAAATACTGATTCAGCTATGTACCGCACAAACAGACAGGTGGTAAAAGCTTACTGCTTACTGAACCGAATCCTCCTGAATCATCCTTCAGTTTCTGTCCGTCTTGCACACTCCATCCTGCTTTTCAGCTTGTTTAGTGCATAATTTAAAGCTGATCAGGTGCCTCGTCCTCTATCGACCAGGAGTTGTGATTGATATCGGAGCTCTGGCTGTACTGTAAGAGAGCAGCATCCAGTCTTCAGCTAGCTGTTCAAACCCGCACTTTATTTTAACGTGGCCTTTTGAAGCGCTCGTATCCAATGGATAATAAGCACATAGGCTGCTTTGACTAATAAATTGAAGTATAAAGTATTAAAACATTGAGTTAAAAATGATCAAAAGTAGATTTTACCAGCTGTTTTGTTTTTCTTTTGCCCTGTTAAAGCTTAGCTTCAGTAGAACTTGACAAATAGATTTAAAGAAAAAAGATAGAATTCATGATGTTTGAGAGGGAAGGAAAAAGCGGAAAAGAAAGAAGGATTAAAGGAATGAAAGATAGAAAGGATTAAAGCAGGTAAATGCATGGGGAAGAAAAGCAAAAAGGAAGGAAAGTAGTAAGAAAAGGGAAGAAAGGAAGAAGAAAGAAATAGGATGGAAGGGTTAAAGAAAGTCAGACAAGTAAAGTTGGAAAAGGGAAAGAAAAGCAGACATGAAGGAGGATAAGGCAGAAGAGAACAAACAAAGAAAGGAAGGAAGGAAAGGAACAAAAAAAAAATGAAAGACTGAACCAAATGCAGGAAGGAAGAAACAAAGGAAAAGGCAGACAGAAATTGAGTTGGAAAAGAGAAGGAAGGAAGGAAGGAAGGAAGGAAGGAAAAAAGGAAGGAAGGAAGGAAGAAAAGGAAGGAAGCAATGAAAGGCAGGAAGCAACAAAGAAACAAAGGAGAGAAGGAATGAAAAGCAGGAATGAACAAACAAAGTAAGGAAAGAATGAAAGGCAGGAAGGAAAAAAAAGAAAGGAAGGAAGGAATGAAGGAAGGAAAGGCAGGAAGGTACAAACAAAGAAAGGAAAGAAAGAATGAAAAGCAGGAAGGAAGTAAAGGAAGGAAGGAAAGGCAGGAAGGAACAAACAAAGGAAAGAAGGAAGGAAGAAGAGGCATTAAGGAACAAAAAAAGGAATAAAGAAAAAGCAAGAAAAAAGCAAGAAAGACGGAAAATATGGTAGAAAGGAGTGCAGAAAAGAAGGGCGTCAGGGGGAAAAGGGGAAAGGAATTTCATTGTCCTGGTGCTAGGTTTCTTCTTCGACATTTATCATCACTTCTCTTTCTCGTTCTCTTCTAGCTGCAGGAATGTGCACAGATTTCAGCTTCAAATGTGGAAATGACCAGTGTGTGAACAAACTCAACGCTGAGTGTGATAAAGTCACGGACTGCTCAGATGGTTCTGATGAGAAGGACTGTGGTAAGTCACTGTCTATCACCGCTTTGCCTGTTAGCCTGGGCATCAACTTTAATGATGATTTCTGCATTAATATACACACACTGACCTCAGGAAAAAAAAATTACGATTATAATGGCATTGAAGGCAGATGACGTCACAACATTATTTTCTTGTGGTAACTAATGAGCATAGAAGCCAAGTCTTTGTAGAGCTACAATAACAACCACAGTAGTACTGAAACAGCAGGCCAAAATAACAGCTTATTATTTAATTGACTTGACACCAATTTTATTTTTTACTTATTTTTTTTTTTATATATATTTTTATTGGTTGCTTGGTTTCAGACTGTGGTGAGCGACCATATAAACACAACAGGATTGTCGGAGGGCAGAATGCTGATGTGGGGGAATGGCCGTGGCAGGTCAGCCTGCACTTCCAGACCAGCGGGCATGTCTGTGGTGCCTCCATCATTGCCGACAAATGGCTGCTCAGTGCCTCTCACTGCTTTATGTCTGAAGACCTTTCGTAAGTGGAACCACATGAAAAATCGATACTGGTTAAATTTCCACATGGTGAGGTGACTGATATAATGGGAAAAAAAAAAAAATCTTTGCTTGCGTGCAGAAGTGTCAATTGAAAAGTGTCATTTTCATCCATTACCATAGGAAAAACATTTGAAATAATTAAGAACATGCTCGGGTCCGGGAGGTTTATTTTCCATTCATTCATTCATTCATTTTCTCCCGCTTATCCGTAAATCGGGTCGCGGGGGCAGCAGTCTAAGCAGGCCCCCGCCTTTGACTGCTGCCCAATCCTCACAGCACCATCCCTTACGGTCCCTCCTGCAGGTGGTGAGCCCACGGGAAGGCGGCCCCACGTCACTCCGACATCATGGACCTTGATATTTCCCTCGTAAGGGACCCCGGGAGCATAGAGGGTTAAGGGCCTTGCTCAAGGGCCCAAGAGCAGCAGCTTGGCGATACCGGGGCTTGAACCCCCGACCTTCCGATCGGCAACCCAGCGCCTTAACCGCTGGAGCCACCACACCACTATTTTCCAATATGTTCCTTTTCCCTTTTTTGTTTTAAAAACTATGAAATTAGGACGTTACAGTTTTAATTCAGTTTTAGCTAAACTGAATGTTAAATAAAATCTTTATCTCTGGATATTTATAAGGCCATAATTAGGGTTAGGTGTTCATCACATTTTTGATTAAAACACAAAATGTGAATGACAATGCCTTCATTCCTTTTTTTTTTCCAGTTTTTTTTATTGTTTGAGCACAAACACAAAGAGAAAATGATTAGAAAATACATGTATTTGTTAAATGTATTTGTTTTATAGGGGGTGGTTAAGTCTCTGGGTTACTGATAAGAAGGTCAGGGGCTCAAGTCCCTGTATCACCAAGCTGAAACTCTTGGGCCCTTAAGCAAGGCCCTTAACCCTCTGTGCTCCAGGGGCGCTGTATCATGGTTGACCCTGAGTTCTGACCCCAGCTTTCTTACATCACTGAGATATGTGAAGAAAGAATTTTACTATGCTGTAATGTGCATATGACCATATAATCAATGCCTTGACTTTTCCAATTTCCAATCTAATGAGCCTTAACCTTAAGTGAATTTAATTGGCTTCACTAAGGAAGGTTTGTCCACTCTGGAGTCCCCAAATGACAAATAATATGATAGAAAGTAGAGAAAGTTATTCAGAGACTGCACACTGCAATCCGAATAATTTTTTTGGGCAACTTAACACTGTAAGAAAAGTGCGTCTCTGACTCCTGTTTCGCTTTTGAAAAGCACATAGTGATCCATATTCTTGGAATGATGCCAGGATGTTTAATGAAGCCACTGATGGATTACTGATAGTTGATCAGTTATTTTACACTCCCACAAAACTAAATAACCAAAAACCTAATTATAAGATGGCAAGAAATTATTGTTTTTTTTCATTATTGTGAGAAAAAATATTGTATATTATTTTTCATAATTAGATTTTTATATAAAAAAAATTGAATGAACACAATGTACACAAACGCTCCTTACATCAAATTTCATCAGTGGTTTTGAAGGTTTTTTTATTTTTATTATTATTATTTGAATCCGTTTATTTTTTGCTTAAAATTATGTGCTGAATCCTTGCAAGTATCTGTCCCCTGCACTGTGCATTATATGAGGATTATGAGGTACACAGCAAGTAGTTTGCTTTGTCTTGTAACAATATTTCTGTCAGGTTTTTAAGAATATCGCAAATGATCCCATACAAAGATTATCCCAAAACTTGTAATTCCCCGAACTCTCCAGCAGGTGGCGGACTAAAGCTGTTTTTCCTCCAAGCTTTCAGCCTTCCTGCCTTGTTATTTATCTGTTCCCAGTGCTACTTTTCAGCTCATTACCATGCTGTGCCATAAGAGTTTTTGAGCAGAGAAGTACAGAAATATGCAGTGTAGAGGGACTCGAAAACCAGGATTGGGAAAACAATGCACTAAAGTGTGACAGTGTGAAGCGGTGTGTTAAAGTGTGAAATGCATTTAAGTGTTTCGCTTTGTTCCTGCATGGGCCTTGGAGGAAAAAAAATGCCATGCTACAATCTATTGAAAACAAAGGTCTCAGGGGATTTTAGCAGGAAAAGTTGAACATTAGCTCAGGAAAACATTTAGGTTTGTACATTTGGATTTAGAGCCACTAATAATATGAATCAATCTCGCTTTCTTTTTTTCCAGTCCAATATTTTCCCATTGTATGTAAGACTAATTGCTTCACTTTTGCTCTGTAGTTACCGCGAGCCAGCGAACTGGATGACCTACAGTGGAATGAACGATCAGCAGAAGGAGGAGAAATCTGTGCAGATGCGTGGGGTGAAGAATATCATCACACACACGGACTACAACCAGATGACCTACGATAACGACATTGCACTACTGGAACTTACGGAGCCACTCGTGTTCTCCAGCACTGTCCATCCGGTGTGTCTTCCCTCCAATTCGCATGTGTTCCCCCCTGGAATGCCCTGCTGGGTGACTGGCTGGGGTGCACTCAGGGAGGGAGGTGAGTGAAGGGATGTGGGCATGGAATAAGTTGTGTGAAGGGAGGTGCTCATGAAGGGAGGTGAGTGAAGGGAGGTGCTCAGAGAAGATAGGAGGTGAGTGAAGGGAGGTGCTCAGGGAAGGAGGTGAGTGAAGGGAGTTGCTCAGGTAGGGAGTCACGTTATAAGAGGTGCTCAGCGAGGGGCCTAGTAATAGGAGGTGCTGAGGGGAGTGAGTGAAGCGAGGTGAATATCTAAAGATGTTTAGGGTTGGAGGTGAGTGAGAGGAGATGTTTAGAGTAGTTGTTGAGTGAGAGGAGATGATCAGGATGGAACCTGAGTGAGAAATGATTATGGTAGAAAGTGAGTGAGAGGAGATGATTTATGGTAGAAAGTAAGTGAGAAGAGATGCTCAGAGTAGAACAGAGTAAAAGGAGATGGTCAGATTAGGAGATATTTTTATGCGGAACCTGTAGCACACACCACTGGACATATTTTTGTACATTTTCCTTTCGGTCTGTCTGTCTTTCTTTCTTTTTTTTTTTTACTTTCTTTCTCTCTGTCTAACATTTTTATATTATGTCTCAGCTTATCTGCAGTCCATGTTTAGTCATCTTTATACTGGCCATACTAAAAGCTCTTTGTCGAAATATGATCAAAGCTGTGTGCATGTGTGTTTTTGTGGCTTCGTTCCAGGAAATACTGCGACGATTCTTCAGAAAGCAGAGGTGAAAATCATTAATGACACAGTATGTGATACGGTGACGGAGGGCCAGGTGACCTCGCGCATGTTGTGCAGCGGCTTCCTTTCTGGAGGTGTGGATGCTTGTCAGGTATAGACGCACACATACAGTAATCTTTGTTAAAAATAGATCCATATACTGTACATATACACACATTTCTTTCTTCCCCTCAGTTTCTTCACTTAAGCTTTGAGCTCGATTGGAAATGTCATATTAAAACTTACAAGATTCCAAAAAATCTATGACATGACCAGAAACACAGGTTTATAAGAAATGCCAGCTTCAGTCTGAAATAATCGAAGGACATCCATCTCTTGCTACACTGATGACGCATTCCCTGCTCTTCCTCTTTTCCCCTCATGATCTGTAACTAAACTCATATCTTTCTTCCTTATCTATTTTCCCTTTTAGTCTCCCTCTGTGTTAAACTAAACGGTCATATCTATACATTTGAATGGTTGTATATGAACATTACTACTAAACACTGCCTGAGTCAAATGTTAATTTAATCAAGACTTTCTTGATTTCGAGCCTTAATAGTGTAAGACAAATGTTAGAAGTGGAAATGTTAAGACAAATGAAGAAGTTCAGGCACCCTACCTCCAGCTCCACCTCAATGCCACTGTCTCTAAACCATACAACATCGCAGGTCTCACCACAGTCCTATAAACTTTCCCTTTCACTCTCACAGATACCCTTCTATCACAAATCACTCCTGGTATCACTCTTCTCCACTCACTCCACCCTGCCTGCACTCTTTTCTTCACTTCTCTAACCCATTTTCCATTACTTTGCACTGTTGACCCCGGGTACCTAAACTCCTTCACCTTCTCCACCTCTTCTCCCTACAACTGCATGTGATGTGATGTGATACGGTAAGTGTTTTAAAAAAAGATCCGAAAATAGGCCACACCTCAATCAGTGGAATTGACACTAACAGAGGCAATGCCGCAATATGCTGGAATGTATGTTACAGTGAAGGAGGTGTGGCCTTCGTGTCTATACAGGCAGAAAGTCACAGAAAGATTCCACCACTGTGATAGATGGCCCCATAGGCCACACATCCTTCCTTGTGAATAAGGTTTAGTGGTTAAAGCATTGGACTTTGGTTCTGAAGGTTGTGAGTTCAAATCCCAGCCACACCAAGCTGCCATTCCAGGGCCCATGAGCAAGGCTCTTAAGCCCATATCTGCTCAGATGTGTGAATGAGATAAATGTAAGTCACTCTGGACAAGGGCATCTGTCAAGATGCTGTAAATGCATTGAACATAGATGAAGCCACAGCATTGTGAAAGATGAACATGAAGAAACTCCTTTACTGTGACAACTGATTTTAGAAGCCACACCTTCTCCACCTGTCACAAATGAATGCAGAAGCTACACCTCCTTCACTCCATGTTATATACACAGTAACCATGAAGTTTCCATTAGGACAAATAAACCCTGAGACTGCACCTTCTTCATTTGGATGGATAAACAGAAGCCACATCTCTGCTGTGACTGAGGAACATTGAAGCCACACCTACCTCCCTGAAACTGACAAACACAGCAACCATGCCTTTCTCACTGGGGCTGATGAGAACAGAAGCCACGCCTTCTCCACTTTACTGAAAGGGGCAAAAGCCACACCTCCTTCATTGTGAGCAAGGTATAGCTTCTGTGACAAATAAACAACACCTGCACTGTGACTGATGAACACAGAAGCCACGCCTCTCTCGCTTCAAGTGACAAACACAACAGCCATGCCTTTTTCACTGTGGCTGATGAAAGTGGAAGCCACACCTCCTCTACTTTACTGAAAGGTGCTGAAGCCACACCTCTTTTATTGTCAGATTCAATATTCTGGCCTTTTTGAGACAAATGCTTAATTAGTTGTGTTTTGTTCCTCAAATGCAAACATGACTTGGACTTTGTATCTCCTGCAGAGTGTGTTTGTGCGTGTTCTTGTTCACAGCTCATGCTGCAGGAGTATAATTGTTGTCCTCTGCTCCCTGATATGAAAATCGGACCAATTTCCATAATTCCTTTTGCTGTTGTTCATCCTTTCTTCCTCATACTTGTCTGCTCTTTCCACCCCTAATCTTCTTATTTTACTCCGTTTCCCTCAGACAAACCCTTCCTGCCTTCGCCTGTCTCTTCCCATCTCTCTGTATCTCCCCAGTCGCCCTGTCTTCTCTAATTCACACTCTTGTGCTGGCTCGTCCTCGCTCACGTTCTCTCATTTCAGTTTCCAATCCAAACAGGCTTTATTGCCTGCGCTGTTTACGCAGCGATATTGGCAAAGTAATTAACGGCAAAATTGTATTACGCCTAAAACAAATCATTCCGGAGTAATGGCGACGAAATGAAATGGAACAATAAATAATATGGCTAAATTAGAAGTACGATATGATTGATGACAAGTGATTATAATAATAATTAAATTCTCTATCTGCGTCTCTCCCACCTACAGCTCCTCTCACTCATTATCGTTTCTTTCGTTATGTTTTCTTTCAGATTCTTGTCTATTATTTTCTCCCTCATTTTCTTTCTTTATTCATTTATCTTCCTCTGTGTCCTCCTCTTTTTTATTTCATGCAAAGTCTCAAAAATCAAATGTCCACAATGTCCCCCTTAAACAGCTAATACACCTTTTGTACAACCTCTAAGTTAATTATTTTCTTACATCACCCAAAATATATTTAAATGAACATCCACCTCTAACCACGTCCATTTATTTAGTGCTTTCACACAGACAGGATGCAAGATGTATTAACGTCACATCAGGTGTATGGTAATGTACATGAACCAAGCGGGCACTCCTTAGCGGACCTTTCAAGGCGGTTATCTTGCAGCACTAAAATCGCATTTTGGTGCGGAAAGACTGTAGGCTGTAGGGCGATGCGATAATAGAGTTTACGGAGCCTTTCTGTGGTTTACATCATGCACCATTATCTAGAAAAGAAGCTAATGAAATGTATTTTTTTATTTCCTCCAGAACGAATGCAACACTTCATTATGAAACATTTATTGTTTTGTGGTTTTAAATAAGTATGTAAAAGTATATTGTTTGTCAGTGCAGGTTTTATTTTTTTTTTTACAGAATTTTGTTTTGGTGCTTTTATACCTTTGCATTTAATGCTGTTGAGCATCTGTAAAAAAACAAACAAACAAAAACTAAGTTTGTCAGAAAGTGTCAAAAATTTAACTGACCCATCGCACCACTTCCAGAAATGTTAAACAATTAACAGTTAACTGTCTTCCTACTGAAAGATTCTACAAATCAATGATTATACACTATATGAGCAAGACATTGTGGACACTTAATCATACGACTATTGTTTGAACATACCAATCCACGTTTAGTCCTCTCCACTCTTCTGGGAAGATGTTCCACAAGATTATTAATATGTAATTGTGGAGGTTTGTGGTCATTCAGCTACAAGGGTGTTAGTAAAGTCAGGTACTGATGTAGTGTGAGGAGGTCTGGGGTGCAGTCAGTGTTCCAATTCATCCCAAAAGTGTTCAGTAGGGTTGAGGTCAGAGCTCTATAGCAGGTCACTCAAGATCTTAAACTCCAACCCATATAAAAACCATATCTCCATGGAGCTGGCTGGAGCTGGAAAAGTCAGGTGTCCCAGTACTTCTCCAGGTCTTTCTGTTAAATAACAAATCATTTTTTAAACTGATGTATTCTTACTTTGAGGTTATGCAGATGTCATTACTATAGAAACAACGATGTATTAAAAACAAGTTAATTAATATACAGTACATCTAATGTATACACACACACACACACACACACACACACACCGTATTTTCCGGACTATAAGCCGCTACTTTTTTCCCACGCTTCGTACCCCGCGGCTTAAACAACGAAGCGGCTAATTTATGGATTTTTCCCAGTTTTTTCCCGGTTTCACAAACTTCAAGCCAAAAAACTGAGCCCCATAACATTAGACCAATGAAATTGGGGAACGGGTTCAGGTGAACCAATGAAACTCTTTATATTAAATCAGACGCGCTCCCACTGAATCGGGCCGCACCACATCATAAATATGGATGAGGTTCCTCTGACGTTTGACCTGCCGCTCACTCGGACTGTCTACAGGAAATGCGATCATTCGTCACGCTGAAAACAACCGGGCATGAAAAAACGCACTTCACCTGTGTTCTGAGCTGCACGGCATCGGGAGAAAAGCTTCACCGATGGTGATTTTTAAACGCACGACGATGCCAAAAGAAAAACTCCCGAGAGAAATTGTTGTGAAAGGAAGGAGGAAGACGTGAACAATGACTTTCTTGGTAGGCTACTGTTTAGATACAAGCCGTGTAACAGATACTGTCTTTCGTTAAAGCCTGTGTAAAGTTCATTAGTTTCAGTGTAGGAACCTGCGGCTTATAGACAGGTGCGGCGTATTTATGTTCAAAATAAAAATCTTTGTAAAATTCAGTGGGTGCGTCTTATATTTGGGTGCGCTTAATAGTCCGGAAATTACAAAATATATATATATATATATATATATATATATATATATATATATATATATATATATATACACGCACGTATATTTTTGTGTGTGTGTGTGTTTATTTGTTTTTTATCGGTTTTTGCTTTGCCGAACATATTTACCTTTTTGTCCCTTTTCTCCCTTTATCTCTTCAACTTATACTGTTTTTTTTCTGTGCCTCATTTTTCTTTTTCTTTTTCCTGCATTCTCTTCTTGCATATTAATTTCCCAATCTACTACCTTTCCTTTCCTCTATTAATCTTTTCCCCTTATATAGTTGTTTACTTCTCATTCTCACACTTTCATTCCTTTTGTTTATCTTATCTATTTATATTTATCTGTATCCTTTTTTTGGCTCATCTTTTACTGGCTTCTATTAATCTTTCCAGTCTCCTGTTTTATTTATTTATCTTTTTTCCACCATGGTTTTTTTTTTTTTTTTTTTTTTTTTTTTAACACAATTTCTAGTCTTAGCTTTGTTCCCTTAGAGTATTTTCTTTTCTTATTAATTATAATGTACAGTGCAGGTCAAAAGTTTGCAAGCACCTAGTCTTTTATTGTTTTTGAGACACATGCATGTTCCTTTTATATATTTAACAAACTAGTTAAAAGGCAAACACACACAATTTGGACAGTGAGTTACTGGAAATGTTCTGTGGATGAGTCCAAATGTGAAGTTTTTTGCTCTAACAGAAGAACTTACTAGACAGAGAACTGCCCCACCCTTATAGTTAGACATGGAAGTGGAAGCTTGATAGTTTGGGGTTGTTTTGGAGCAGGGAATGTTGGAGCGTTATTCTGGGTAAAAGGAAAACTAATCCAACATAGCTACCATTCCATACTTCAACACCATTCAATTCTGTCTGTGGCTCATTGAAACCAAATTCACCGTACAACAAGACGATGACCCGAAGCCTACGTCTAAGCTCTTTAAGTGTTATATAGAGAGCAGTCATCCGGAGTGTTATTTATCATGGAATGAGCTGTCCAGTCATCATACCTAAATCCTATTGAACTGCTCTGGGTCAGAATGTCAGAAAGAAATCTACAACGATTGAAGAACACATTTTGCAAGTTTTTAATAAATGCATCTCAAAGTATTTCATCTAAATGTTTGTAGAAACTAACTGTCCAGATAACAAGAGTGTGTAGAGCTGTTGTTCATGCTAAGGGAGGGTTTTTCAATGAGAATAAACCGTAATATCTGTGCGTTTATATATTTGTTTGGTTAAAGTAAATCTTCATACTGTTAAATGACCTAGTGTGTTGCAAATAAAAGGAACAAGCATGTGTATCTCAAACACCTTAAAAGTTTTTCCAAACTTTCGACAGGTTCTTAACATTATATCTTAAATGTTCTTGTGGGTTTTGTGCAGGGTGACTCGGGCGGTCCTCTGGTTTGTCTCTCCGAAGCTAATATTTGGTTCCAGTGCGGGATAGTGAGTTGGGGAGAAGGCTGTGCACGTCGCAACAAACCCGGTGTCTACACACGACTCACAAAGTTCCGTCAGTGGATACGTCAACATGCTGGAGTGTAGCAACATCAGCAGCTTCTGGATGCTGTGTGTATACATAAGTGTATAAGTGTAAAAGTATAAGGGCGTGTGTGTGTGTGTTTGTGTGTGTGTGTGTGTGTGTGTGGGTAAAGATCTCAAATATTTACCAAATGATCCTTATGGACGCTTCTATTTTTAATTGTATGTTTTTTTTATTTTTTTTATAAATATATA
>JAAIIK010000060.1:1101499-1113116 GCA_014706435.1 Silurus glanis | reverse complement strand
TATCTTTATGTTTGAAGCCTGAAATGTGGCAAAAGGTCGCAAAGTTCAAGGGGGCCGAATACTTTCGCAAGGCACTGTATATATATATATTCCATTCCATCTTTCATTGGGTTTACTGTAATCTTATTAAATACTTGATCAATTTGACTTTATTCAAGAGATTTTTCCTTGCTAAAATGAATTATTTTATTTTTATTTTTTTACCATGATCTCTTCAAGCCTGAAATAATGTACATTTGCTCGCTATTCTGGATTTTGTATCATTTTGTACAGTCAAACACCCACAATACACTGAAATTGCAATTTGTCCGTGTCAAAAAAAATAATAAATAAAAGCCTTTTAAATATTACTGTTCTACAGATATTTCACAGAGATCTGTCTTGCTCATCTCTGAATAATGAAAATGTATTGAAATTAAATCAATACATTTTTCCCCTGTTGAAACAAATCTCTACTTCTGTCTGATTTAGAGAGTTGGAGAATTAGCACACTTCCTGTATTTAGTAGTACGTGTTCTGTCTTGATCTCTAAAATGTGGAAGTTGAAAGTGGAAGTCAAAAGATGAAACCTGATGCATGCCGTATGGACAAAAGTTTGTGGACACCTGACCATTAGATATGTATGGGCTTTTTGAACATCTCATCCTGCATTTAGTCCCCATTTGCTGTTGTAATAACCTTCACTCTTCTGAGAAGCTCATCCAATAGATTTTATAGGGTGATTGTGTAGATTTGTGGTCAAGTCAGGTACCGATGTAGAGTGAGGAGGCCTGAGGTGCAGTGTTTCAGTTTCTCTTAGTTTAAATGAAAGACAAGGTAATGCTCTCAGATCCAAAGACATCCTATGCGATTGTGTTCCAACATTGTGGTAACAGTTTGAGGGGGAAAAAAAAACATATGGCTGGAAAAATCAGGTGTCCAAATAGTTTTGGTTCTGTTTTAAAATCTCAGGACAACCAGCATTTTTTTTACCTCATTAATCAGGTTTGTTTGTTTAGAATTTTCCAAGTTACTCAGACCAATGTCTAAACTGGTAGCTCATCTATTCCAGTATAATTATTACTTCAGTAAACCTTTTTTTATTTGTTTTTTTTATTTTATTTTAACCAACATGTACAAGATGGCAAATATCGTACATGCTAGTGAAGATGATTATTTATTTTGTTCAGCTCAGCCTGTGCTTGAGCATCCGGGAGCTCATCAGACCATGCTGGATCTAAAGCAGTGGTAGATGACTTGCAGAAATATATATGCAAGCAACTCACTGTAGAAGAGTGCATATTTTATTGACGGTAACAAATGGCAAGCCAATATACACTCAAGACTTATTTAAGACTTGCTGCATACAATCTCTGCTAGGGAAATAATTATCTGATGCAAATCTCTAGAATAACTTTGATGATTAACAAGAAAAAAAATAAATGCATCATCCTTTTTCCTATTAAATCTACAAGCTCTGATCACTTGTACAGTGCTAAGCCAGTGTTTATTTATCACCATTTCCTTTTTCTTGCTCAGGGTCTGTTGCACTTTATTTCTAGCTTGCCAGCACGCTCTCTGAGTTCTGTGGGTGTTGGCTTTTTGAACATATTGTCATTAATCAATGTCCCTGATTCAGACTGCTTTCAGAACATTAGCAACAATACCAGGGAGATTTTTAGACCTCAGACTGTTGTGCGAGTCAATAAACAAGAAATCTAACCCAAACCTGACTTCTCCGAGTTCTCCGAGTTTCCCTGAACGAGAGCAAGTGACTTTTTCTGCTTTCATACTCCTGACCTTATAATGTCACTTTTAAATCCATTAAGAAATGTTACATACTGCAGCTTTTAACTTTGAACCTGTGAGTCGGGCATTGCATAAATCTTTATGGTTATGTTGATCTGAAGGCGACTAGAAAAAGGTTTAGCAATCACCGGTCAGCTTTTAATTACAATTATAATTAGTTGAATGTTCCAATTAAAGAAAAGAAACAGGATCAATATCTATTAAATGTAACATGATGGTGGGACTGTACGCTGTGGTTTTAAGCTTGGTGAGTGACCCATCATTTTGTAATAAAGCAAACTTGGAAAGTGCTAGTTTAAGTATTTCAGGAAAAGGAAGGTCTTCACCCGTCGCTTGAAGATAGCCAGGGTCTCCGCTGCTTGGACATCTAGAGGAAGTTCATTGAACCACCTCGGTGCCAGAACAGAGAAGAGCCTTGAAGTATACTTACCTCTTATCTTGAGAGAATGTGGTACCAGTCAAGCAGTGCTAGAGGTCTCCATCTTTGGCCTTGTAGGCAAACATCAGTGTTTTGAATCTGATATGTGCAGCTACTGGAAGCCAGTGGAGGGAGCACAACAGTGAGATGGTGTGGGAGAACTAGGACTTTGGAGCGTATTGTAACAATAAAGGGGGTACTAAATTTGGAATTTTATGCTCAAAAAACAGTGTGATTTTCCTGTTCCCACAAACTTACATGATTTTTTTTAAATATAAGATTCACAGATTCTCATCGGGGCATCAGCATAAAAGCCAGGATTCAGCATAAAAGTCAACAATGTGATCTATTGATTTATAAAAGTGTGCATACAAGTTGGTATTTGCATTGCGATGCATTGTTTGTAAAATATTTACATCAGGGGAAGAAACTATTTATTTATATATAATTATTAGTAGATGTGCTACACTTTTATTATTTAGAAAGTGACCAATAATTTGTTACCAATATTTTGTATGTAGATTGATTTCTCTTTGCTAAACAGTTTCTTAGGCATATTCTCTCAGCACCACTGCTGCTAAGTGAATATGACGTATCGCGACACTACAGAGACCGAGGCGTGTCCTGGGAGTCACATAGGATACAGATTAACATGGCAGAGGTAGAGCTGCATCTTCCTGGAGACAGAACATGAAAAAATGTATAGGTTTTTTAAATCTTTATTCTTTATTTCTTTTTTCTTCTACAAAGGCCTGTTAGTAAAAGGGCCATGTGTTAGAAGTCGAAAGGCACTTAAGTACGTTTTTGATTTGCTGTCTGTCTAAACCAAAGAAATAAAAGTGAACTCTTCTATATAGAATTGCATAGCATCATGTTTTTTTATTACATCGTATTGCATTGAATAACACTGTGTTGAATCAAATCTATTTTTTTCTCCATGTATTTATCAAGTCTTAGTAAGTGGTCTGGTCAGGGTCTTAGGGGTTTAAATTACTGCTTAATTAGAATCATTGAATGTCATGTACAAAACCATATTTCTCTTTGACAAAAACCCTACATTTTATTCAACTTAAAGTTTAACTACAGATAAAAATTCTAATAAAGAGTTTAATAAAATTATAATTTTGCTTTAGGCCACACCCACTTTATATTAAATCCAAATTCTGCTAATGATGGATTCAGAGCCAGATACATTCAATGGCACTGAATTACACTCATAATGAATACATAATTGTATACTTCATATTTCTTTTATTTTGTACCTCTGGGCATGACTTTATCACATCCTATTCGATTATAAAGCTTATTTGCAACACAGGAGGTCTGCAAGAATTTAGTAACCATAGAAGCAATGGTTTAGTCTTCTTGATGGATGAGCTGGTCTTCTCTAATGTTGCCCTACCGTCCACCTTTTATAAACACTTGCTTATTAGTGTAAAACATGGTTCCTGTAACTGCTGCCAGCATATAAATATTTATGTCATGGCTCCCCCTGTGTCGCTTGGGTATCGCTTTACTTGTAGATTTAAAGCATTCACTTGTAGATATAATGTCAGTGTTTGCATTGTGAATTTGATCGTGTTGACCCACACAGCACATGACATCATCTATCACTTATCATATACATTATATATATTATTATAAATGACACTATTACATATCCATCTGTGCTGTGTTTCAGGATTGCCTCGGTTTAATGTAGTTCGGAATGAAATATGAATCAGATGCAAGTGTGCTCTGGCATCATTTTTCACTTTGCTAAACGCTGACTGTTGCTTGGTGTCAATCTCGGTCTCCACTGGAAAGCTCCAAGTTGTAGGATTAATTAGATCTAAGAGCATGAGCGAGAAGGGAGACGTTATTAAATAATGGCTGCGCTCCAGTCTGAAGACTTGGCTTCCAACTCCAGTGCACAGCAAAGCATGTAAACCAAAGCAATCCACGCAGGCATCAAGGATGCCACTTTTTATACGCCTGGAATCGGTTCAATTTGAGGTGTATAGCACTTTTAAGTGGAAACATCATCACCAAGCAACTTCATTTGAATCTGGATGTTGATTTACTTAATTTTTTCATTATAAGTATAAAAGGTTGTGCACCCCTGACCACAAGTACCAAAATTTGCTGAGAAGAATTTTTCTTTGATTAATACCCCTATTAAATCCATGCAACTCGTCCACATACTTTTTGGCAATGTAGCGAATGTATCTCTGAATGAATTCAAGCCAATTCAACCAATATTTTGGTATTTTAAAGGTAAAGATGCTTTTTTACTCGTCACGTGTATATTACAGCACAGTGAAATTTTTTCTTTACATATCTTGGAGATGTTAGGAAGCTGGACTCAGGGTCAGCCATGATACACAGCCGGTTAAGGGCCCAAGAGTGGCAAATTCTTGATACTAGAGCTTGACCCCTGACCTTCCACTCAGTAACCCAGAGCCTTTTAGATGAATAATTTTACTTTACTTTTACTTTATAGGAATAATTTTCTTTAGAACTCATGTTTGGTTATGGTTTAGCAAACCATATAGTAAGGCGTTTTTAATGTGTTTTTTTTATGCATTATATTCCATCACATACCTCAGAAATCTGCTGAATGTCCGATTCTGCGTTTGTGTTGATCACCAGAGTGCCAACTGTAACGTAACAGATTTACAACTATGCACTGTGTAAAATGTTATCATTTGTATAATAGCACATACTTGTATGATGGACAAAAGACAGAGAATAAAAGAGGCTGGTAAAGAACTGACCATTTATAGCCACTATAATGTAAGTAACAACTTGTCAGGTGGTTTTTATAACGTTAAACGTACAAGTAAATGGATTAATAGGCCCAGTATTCCCAGTATTTAGTATTCTGGGTATGTAGCTGGTGATGGAAGCTAGTGATGGAGGTAGCTGAGTGGTTTGGATCAGAAGGTGAGTTCAAATCCCAAGCTCATCAAGCTGCAACTGCAGGGCTCTTGAGTGAGGCCCTTAATCCTCAGCTCAAATTGATAAATTAGATCTTTGTAAGTCCTTCTAGATAAATGGTGTCTATTAAAATGCAATAAATCTAAGTGATGACTAGTCAAAGTAAGCAACATTTTAATCTTTTTCCAGATGTATAGAGTCCAATCATTATTTTAGTGTATGTTTGATATATTTGAAGTTTGTAGTCCCAATGAGAGATGGTAGTTTATTTAGCTAAGCAACTAGCTAAATAGGAAGGTAGCTAGGTAAGTAGCTAGCTAGTTGGAATAATAAATAGACACTTTATTTGTCAAATAAAATATAAAAAAGTTCAATACTTCTTTTTTTTCTTTCTATGATGAATATATGACATAGCCTGACATACAGTATTGACGTTTTACCAGTAATACCAGCTAATTTATTTAACATCTGCCAAAAAAAAAGCCTCCAGTCCCAGCTGCTTTTTATTTGAAATGGTTTTATTTAAATATAAATATGTGTACAAAGTTACAAGCAACAATAGCTCATTTTAGCGAGTAAAACCTTGATGCATAATCTTAAAAAAGAAAAGAAAAGGTGTCTAAAAAACGAACACAACCCCAAGAACGATGAAGGACTTAAACTTACAGTGAGAACGAAAAATGGACTAAACCAAACGCTGTGTTAAAAACAAACTGAATAAACTCAAATTCAATATATATTTATATGCATTCATAATATAAATGTACTTTACAGTTGAGCAGCTTACACACTGTACATTAAGGCTTATATAAAGTATAAAAATAAAGACAAGCAATGTGTTTTTTCAGCACAGTTCACTTTGTGAATTTACTTTTCTTTTTTTCTCCCCCCTAATGGAAATCACTCAGGCCCGAAGAAAAAAAAATGGCAGTACGGGAACCCCGTCATCGGGATTACCACAATCCAATGGCATTAGGTGCAGTATAGCAATGTCTCACACAAGGAATGGACATGGAAAGAAACGCTCGATACGTTCACATAGACACGTCATCTGCATGCAACAGAGAAGAGGAGAGAGAGAAAGAGAGAGAGCTAGAGAAAGAGATAGAGAAAGAGAGGGCTGAACCCCTCCGCCCAGATTTTTACACTGGTTTATCAGTAGCAGTTGTGTTCTACCTTTGTATTGTGTGTAAACATGGTGGAGATACTTTGATTGTGTCGTTTTAGACAGAACATCTCTGCAAAATCACAGTCGCTAAACGTTTTTACTGCATCTCGATTTTGCAGTTTCGGATTGCCACTAGCTTCTCAATACACCCCGAGGCACCTTTCATTTGCACCCAAAAATCAGTAACATGCCATTTTGGGGTGCAAAACACGCCTCTTTGTGTTTGGGTTGCATCCTAATTAGGGCTTTCTTTTGTTCTGCTAATCAGAGAAAAATGCAACTGAAGTGCATTTCTCTCTTCATTACATCTTTTCATTTCCAAGAAGTCCTTTCTTTATTTTCTTCTTCTTCTTGAGAAATACCCCAATAGATTTCATGAAAGAGGCGTCGTTTCCACCAGTTTATCTCAGCTTATTTGTGATTTCCTGTTGTAGTTCAGTCCTCATGTCAACGACACACAAAATGTGCTTATGATTCCTTCAGCATGCCAACACGAGACATTTATTTTATTTTTTCCTTTTTTGATTTGATTGTGGTCAAGCGTAAGATCATTAGCTTCTCATTTACAAAAGTTAGTCCGTTTGATCTGTCTATGATTACTAAGCGTCGTCGGGTGCCCGTCTCCATAACAAGTGTAATTACAAAAGGATGGCGTTCATTCATAAGAAAGTTCTGCTAGTAGACGAAGCTAAACACAATTAAATTAGCTTGGACAATCCAGAGGTGACTCGTAAACAGGTGTTGTCCTTTCTCCGAAAGCTCAAGAAGGACTAGCTGGATTTGACTCCCAAGGCGCAATTCAAACTGAAGGGGTAAAGAACACTTCGATCGAACTCTGCACCTTCCGCAGAATCTTGCACTCACACGTGAGTCTGCATGCGTTGCTGGGATGGGCGTCCATAGTCAGACTGCTGCGAGGACGCGTAGGAAAAGCGGGACGACCCGGACACCTTGCTGGCCTGGTCTGATTGCTCAAAAGTGTCCACTTTGTCAAAGGAGGTGGGTTTGACGTAGCTGGTGAAGGCACGGCTGTAGGTGTTGGGCAGGTACAGCGGGTCCTGGGGGTACATTGTTGGAGTTGTTTGCTGTTGTGGCTGCGGTTGCTGCTGTTGTTGCTGCTGTGGTTGTTGCTCATAGGTGGTGCGGGTGGCCGGAGTGGTGGCGTAGCGGTTGGAGAAGTCGTAGACACGTGGCTGAGTGCTGGTCTGGCTATACAAAGGGCCTGGAGATGGAAGCTGGCACGGCGTGTACACGGGCCGCGAGGTTGGGATGAACTCAGAAAAGCCGGTGCGAGCGACATGGCGTTCATCATGACCTCGGACGTTGTAGTAGCCATTCGTGGGGTCCTGCGTGGAGAGAAAAGAAGAATATGAACGTGAAGAACCATTCGGTAAGTAACCAAACTCAACAATTCTTTACCGTAGTACATTATTCCTGAAAGACGGATTTCCATCCAAATTGTCCTACGGCACAATAAACTCTGGATTTGAACGAGAAAATAGAGGCTGCTGTTTATACATTGCTGTTTTATCTTTAATTTTAGCACCAGATGCATAATTCTTGCATTAAATCATTTCACCAGAGTCAAAAAAAAATAGAATTTCCAGCTGTTTGTGTCCATGTTTGGAATGACACTTTATATGGTGTGACACCCAATTACCAGAATTACAATTCCCACTTTGGTTATTTTCCAAAGCCAAAACATCGCTGTCAGCATTCTCAAATTTATCAGCATTTTCTGACCAAACTACAGAAGTCCTAAGAGGCCATGCATTTCAGGCCATTTTCGTCTTTCGTGTTTTCTCGTGATCACGACTTCATTCCCTTGCTATAACAAAAGTTGTTTTCTCATCATGACTTCATTTTCTCTTGATCTCAGCCTAAACATTGTTTCCTCGTAATCGTTACTTAATTTCTCCGTGTATTCGGCAGAAGCGCATGCTCTAGAGGCAGCATCATGGATGATCGCATTTGCTTTTACCTTCAGGGACTCGCACAAACTGAAATAGCTTTATGTCTGTCTGTGACTAACATCTTACTCATGAGTGTCCAACACTTGAGAAGGAGGCTGTCATTCACCTCAGGGTCGAGATTTTCTTGCGATACAATTACATTGTAAGAAAACGGGTTTTTACGTTGAGATCACGACAAAAAAAAAACGTTTGTTATGCCGAGAAAATTGTCGTTGTCACGATAAAACAAAACAGAAAAAAATATAATGCATGGCCTCTAAGGACTTCTGTACCAATCAGATTTATTCTTTCTCTAATTCAGTGCCTGTGGAGGAATGGCTGATAAAAACTGACCGCTTTTAGGGCCTGGGAGTTGGGGTTCCTTAATAAATGATTCATGTGGATAATAATCTTTAATAAATGTACATAAATGATTAAAAAAGGATTTGCCTGATCATTTCTTTCATTTTGATTAGCATATCTGCTGTGCTGGAATGATATCTGGTCAGCAGTGGGCCTGTACTGATCTTACCATTCACTGATGGATAGTCCAATTGTGTATAAGTCATGTACCTAGATATATATTTTAATAGAGTAGTGAAGATTTCAACAGCAATGATACCCAATCATATCACTGTTAACATCTGAGATTGCAGAACCCCATCGAGCGAGTATATTAGATTGTGAAAGATCTCCGAATAATAAAATATCATCTGGTTTCGCGTTCTACAGCTTCAGAAGTATTTTTTTTCCTTTTTTTTGTGAGGTGTCCTGTTTCTCAAGAAAAGTGTAAAATCTTGTATTGGACTGTGTATCATGCCAGAACTTTGCCATCTTCCATCGATGTGTAGGTGTTTTGTCTGAGTAGAGCAGCACTCACATCACTGAACATGACCGTGCAATACAAATTACAGTACATGAACCTTTTGTTTAGGTAACTTTTTGTTTTTTTCAATCTGCACCAGACAGTTGCATCAAAGCAAAATTTTTACACTAATACATTTGTCACCTAAATAGTCAGGCATGTTACTAATAAAAGCATTTAGAAAAGCCTTACCTTAATATCTGATCTTTCATCATCTTCCTCCTCCAGCAGATCGCTGTGCTCGGTACGTGATGTCCCGGGAGACTCGCTGCTGTTGGGAGCCTGATAGAAATGAAACACGCACACATACACAGGTTGGTTATACACTGCTACACACACACACACACACACACACACACACACACACACACACACACACACACACACACACACACACCCTGCTGCAAGCCAGCTGAACTCTCATTAGGATGCTTATACTGTGAGTTTGCCCAAGCATAAAGCCTTCAAACGGTTCAAATGCTAAAAAACATATCAGGTTTAAGTTTTGGGTAATATTTTTATGAGCTTGGAATATTTTCTTTGCGGTACAGCCAGAAACTGGGGAACATTTTTGACATTAAACAATTATAATTCTCTTTCAAAAAACACCAGAACCACACACTTTTTTTTATAAATACTTCTATTATATACATAATACACATATTTTTTATATATATATATATATATATATATATACGTATATACGTATATGAATACATTTTTTTATTTTAATAGTTTTTTTTATTATTATTATTATTTTTAATATAGAATTGTTAGTAGATGTGCTATACTTTTATTATATAGAAAGTGAAATAGAAATAATTTGTGACCAATATTTAATACATAGATTGATTTCTCCTCGCTAAACTGTTTCTCAAACACGTTCTCTCAGCACTACTGTGCTACGTGAATATGACGCATCATAACTATATGGAGACCGAGGCGTGTCCTGGAAGTCACACAGAATATAGATTAACATGGCAGAGGTAGAGCTGCATCTTAATAGAGAAATGAATGCAAACCAGCTGGTAAATATTGAATTTCAATGCATCATATCGAATGGAAATCGGATCGCACTGCATCACAATGGGGTGAATCGGATCGCATTGCATCGGTAACTGCTTCATATGTATCTTTAATGTATTGTATCGTTGGCTATGCATCGAGATGCGAATCACATATCACATCGCCCTCGGTTATGGAGATACACATCCCTATGTTTATATACACTCACCGGCCACTTTATTAGGTACACCTGTCCAACTGCTGGTTAACGCAAATTTCTAATCAGCCAATCACATGGCAGCAACTCAATGCATTTAGGCATGTAGACATGGTCAAGACGATCTGCTGCAGTTCAACCCGTGCGTCAGAATGGGGAAGAAAGGTGATTTAAGTGACTTTGAACGTGGCATGGATGTTGGTGCCAGACAGGCTGGTCTGAGTATTTCAGAAACTGCTGAGCTACTGGGATTTTCACACACAACCATCTCTAGGGTTTACAGAGAATGGTCCGAAAAAGAGAAAATATCCAGTGAGCGGCAGTTCTGTGGGCGCAAATGCCTTGCTGATGCCAGAGGTCAGAGGAGATTGGCCAGACTGGTTCGAGCTGATAGAAAGGCAACAGTAACTCAAATAACCACTCGTTACAACCGAGGTATGCAGAAGAGCATCTCTGAACACACAACACGTCGAACCTTGAGGCGGATGGGCTACAGCAGCAGAAGACCACACCGGGTGCCACTCCTGACAGCTAAGAACAGGAAACTGAGGCTACAATTCGCACAGGCTCACCAAAATTGGACAATAGAAGATTGGAAAAACGTTGCCTGGTCTGATGAGTCTCGATTTCTGCTACGACTTTCGGATGGTAGGGTCAGAATTTGGCGTCAACAACATGAAAGCATAGATCCATCCTGCCTTGTATCAACGGTTCAGGCTGGTGGTGGTGGTGTAATGGTGTGGGGGATATTTTCTTGGCACACTTTGGTCCCAGTAGTACCAATTGAGCATCGTGTCAACGCCACAGCCTACCTGAGTATTGTTGCTGACCATGTCCATCCCTTTATGACCACAGTGTACCCATCTTCTGATGGCTACTTCCAGCAGGATAACGCGCCATGTCATAAAGCGTGAATCATCTCAGACTGGTTTCTTGAACATGACAATGAGTTCACTGTACTCAAATGGCCTCCACAGTCACCAGATCTCAATCCAATAGAGCACCTTTGGGATGTGGTGGAACGGGAGATTCGCATCATGGATGTACAGCTGACAAATCTGCAGCAACTGCATGATGCTATCATGTCAATATGGGCCAAAATCTCTGAGGAATGTTTCCAGTACCTTGTTGAATCTATGCCACGAAGGATTAAGGCAGTTCTGAAGGCAAAAGGGGGTCCAACCCGGTACTAGTAAGGTGTACCTAATAAAGTGGCCGGTGAGTGTATATAATCTATATATATATATCTATATATATATCTATATATATATCTATATATATATAT
>JAAIIK010000060.1:1084148-1096499 GCA_014706435.1 Silurus glanis | reverse complement strand
ATCTATCTATCTATCTATCTATCTATCTATCTATCTATCTATCTATCCATCCATCCATCCATCCATCCATCCATCCATCCAACCATCCATCATTTTGGTCATTCCCAATTCTATATAACATATATAGATTTTTGTCATTCTTTTCAATTTCTCATTTACCCACAGATCAAACTAAATCCATTCTTGAGTATTAAACAGTACATATTAAAATATGACTGCCTTCTTTTCTTTCTCATATCTTAGTTCCCATTCAGTTCCCTAAACTCTTTTTTTTTTAGCACAAATCTGATCTTCAAGTAAAAAGAAAAGCCTTCATAACTCTTTATCTTTTCATCGAATGCTTGCGAGTCTGCTTTAATGCTATTAGGAGCATGTGTACATCACCACACTGATAATCTATCAAGTATTAATGAATATGCATGAGTATGCAAATCATTTTTGAAACTAAAGCTTCATGTCCTTCTGTGGCCACGTCTGCACCCCCGCTCCTCACACCAGCCTGAATATTTTCTTCTAAAAGTCTTTTACTACAATGAAAAGTGAAAACCCTGATCCAAAACATACGACTGTCAGGATATTACCACCTGTGCGTTCAGAGATTCTTTTCGTTTTCTTGTCGTAGTCACCTTTCGCTTTTCTTACCCCTTTGTGAGCAGGCAAAGCTGAGTTTTGTTTTGCAGGCTAAAAACTTTGCATCTTTTCATCATTTCCCAGACCAGAAATAATTTACCAAAAAATGCTCTGTATTAAAGTAACCCAGAACATGTCAAGTTTTTTTCTAAATATGCAAACTGAAAAAAAAAAAAACTATTTCAGTGGGATAGGATTATTTCTTTTTCGCTTTTATAATTAATGCAAGGACTGATGAATATGCATGAGTATTCAAATTTTAAAAAGGGCCCCATGCCCTTCTGCGGCCCCATCCGCATCCCTTCCTCCCACTATGATTAACAACCGCATTTAACAACCCAGTTTTCAGTGCCACCATGTCCTTTTCTCTTCAAGCCCAGGATCAAATTAAATCCAGTCTCAAGTACTAAACCTTCTTCTTTTTCTTTTGTCTGCCAAAGCGGATCATCCGTCTCCATATCACTCTGTCCTCTACATCTGCCTCTTTCAAAACAACCACCTGCATGTCTTCCTTCACCACATCCATAAACCTCCTCCTTTGCTTTCCTCTTTTCCTCCTGCTTGGTGGCTCCATCCTCAGCATTCTCCTACCAATGTACCCTATGTCCCTCCTGTGCACATGCCTGAACTACCTGCATGGTCCCTCTAAAAACAAAAAAACACTTTTCTAATCGAATACTAAACACTATGCCAAAATATCACCACCTCTGGTTTCAGAATCTCTTTCTATTCCTTCTCTTAGTTGCCTTCCTGAGTTCTTTCACGGAACGTGAAATAAAGATCAAGAAAGTGAAATAAGCCTGCACAAATTTACTTAGGTGATTTATTAGTACTTTTGAACATCTAGGAAACGACTACAAATGGTGGAGGACCATCTATGTATTCACTTTTATAATTAAAGCAAGGGTTTATAAATATGTATGAGTATGCTAATTTATAAGGGGGGAAAAGGGCCTCGTGTCCTCATGCAGCCTGCAATACTAATATATAACTATTTCTATTCCTCCATTTCTCTATTTAGCACAAGGGGGAAAAAAAGCGAAACCTTAAGTCTTAGGTTTTCTTGCTCACCTTGTTCTTTGAGCGTGACGAGCACCGTGCCTGTTCCGAAGCGGTTCCAAGCCGTGCAGTTGTACCTGAGCTGGAAATCTTGCGCCAGCGTCTCGGATAGGACGAGGGAGGACAGGACGCCGTGGTCGCTGTTCACCGTCTGCACTGAAAAACGGCCAGAGGATCCGGAGGACAAGCTTGTGTCCCCAAATGTCCACACCTTTAGGACAGATGGCAGATAAAAAGTCAAGACTTGCCCTTTGATATGTGAACATTAAAATCAAGGGAAATGAGTTAATTAGTTTGAGTAATGGATTTCGCTACTTGTTCTTCTCGTTCTGCTTTGGGTTAAGCATTGAACGCTTATAGTCACGAACCCACCCCTACCTTTGGTTTTTTACCTCTGCAACCTTGTCCGTTTTGATAGAGAACGGTGTCATACAATGTCAAAAACCACACAAGATGGTCAGGTTTGAGTTTGTGAACAACTTGACATTTTGACGTGAGTGTGTGATGATTTACTTATTTATTTATATGTATGTTTAGAGCTCCTGTAGCAAAAAAAAAGCTCACTTCAGAAAAGTCTTTGCTGATCGAATACAAAATGTGTGAATTAGATTTTATGGATACAATTTTTTTGCCAAAAAGACAGGAAACTCTAATGCATGAGATTAAACAAGACTTCCAAAGTGAGTTCCCTTCTCTCTCTCTCTCTCTCTCTCTCTCTCTCTCTCTCTTTCTCATTCTCACTTTTATTCTCTCGTCATAGCTCCAACTTAGCCTGTAATTCTCAATTCACCCTCGGTTTGATTCTTTTTGTTCTATTGTTCCTGTTCTAGCTGTGAATCTGTTTACACATCCACTGTTCTTCCTCTTTCTGCTCATTCTCTCTCTCTCTCTCTCTCTCTCTCTCTCTCTCTCTCTCTCTCTCTCCATCTCTATCTCTCTCCACCACAGACTCTAATAATCCTGCAATGGCAGCAGGTGAACTACAGAAGTGAACTTCTCCTCTAGCAGTATCATACTGAGGTGTGCGAGCACGCAGGGTGTGTCTGTGTATGACTGCGTGTGTGTGGGTTTGTGTGTGTGAGTGTAATGCAAAAAAGCGAATCAGAAAGAGAGAGAAAGAACACAGAAGATTTTCTCTTTAGATCTTGCCGGGAGGTTGAATCTTGCCACGTGATATACACATGGGCACACACACCTCATGCTCGCATGTACAGGAAGAAAAGTGAAATCGACTGCCGCATGGAGGAAAAGCTTGTCAAAACTGTGTGAGTGTAAGATACCTAACAAGCACACAGTGTGCACAAATTCACCCACACACACACACACACACACACACACATATATATATATATATATATATATATATATATATATACACACACACTGAGAGGAGAACTTACTATTTTGTCAGGAGGAGGGCTGCTGCCCACCAGACACTCCAGCTTTCCTTTGGCATGTTTGACAGCCTGCTGTGTAGCCTCAGCCGTTATGATGGGTGGACCTGCAGAGACGGAGAGAGAGAGAGATGGAATGAGAGAGATGGAGAGAAACAGAGTGGGAGAGGCATTGAGCCAGTAGGTAAAAGTTTGTACAAGTGGGAGTGTGTGAGAACAGATAACCACAAAAGGACTTATATGAAATTACAAGCATCTCTAAATAAATGTGCTGTAAATGAAGTCTCTAGATAGCAATAGTGGGCGTGTCTTTGTGTCGATGGGCGGGTCAGGAAAATGGTTCGTAAGTCTGTGTCTTACAATTGAAAAATTGGGAAAACGTCATTTCAAAATCTCCCGGCAGCTCCAAAAGTATTAGCACACTTCATGAGATGCTGATCAGGCATAACATTATGATCACCTGCCTAATTTAGTGCTCTCCCCCTTTTGCTGCCAAAACAGTCCTGACCTGTCAAACATTATCATCATTAACTTCTTCACCAGTTTGAGTTACAGAAGCTCGTCTGTTGGATCGGACCACATGGTCCAGCCTTTGCTCCCCACGTGTATCAATGATCCTTGGCCGCCCACGACCCTGTTACCGGTTCAGAACTATTCCTTCCTTGGACCACTTTTGATAGATACTGACCACTGCAGACAGGGAACAGCCCACAAGAGCTGCAGTTTTGGAGATGCTCTGACCCAGTCGTCTATCCATCACAATTTGGCCCTCGTCAAACTCACTCAAATCCTTACGCTTGCCCATTTCTCCTGCTTCAAACACACATCAACTTTGAGGACAAAATGTTCACTTGCTGCATAATATTTCCCACCCATTAACAGGTGCCATGATGGAGATATTCAGTGTTATTCACTTCACCTCTCATAATGTTATATTGTCCTAATGTTTTGCCTGATCAGTGTATAAGGACACAAATAGCAAACGGTTTTTTGTACTTCTTATAAGTAGTAGTGGTTGCCCACTGTTAAAAATTTTGGACTTCTGATTAAGAGATTGTGATTTCAAATCCCGTCCCTGCCAAGCTGCCATTGCTGGGCCCCTGAGCAAGGCCCTTAATCCTCAACTGCTCAGTTGTGTAAATAAGATCATTAAGTTGCTCTGAATAAGGGTGTTTGCCAAATGCCATAAATGTAAATGCGAATGATAATTCATGTGGGCAATCTTCATACATGCCTTTTCAATTACTAGCCACAAGCCAATGCATCAACAGTATATATGTGTTGGTTGGGGGAATTAACATAGCATGCAGAGAGGGGGAAAAATCGAGTTGATGTTGATTTTTGTTGGTTCACAAAACTTATGAGACGTATGAGCTCAGAGCGCTAACATATAGCTAACCTGTTATATTATATAATAGGATTTCTTCGACAGTGTCTTTGAATAGAAACTATAAGCCACTTGTTTTCAGTTTACTGTGTGTGTGTGTGTGATGGTGGGTTGTGAAAGGGGGCTGGAACAAGCCAATGTGCGTCTGAAGCAGATGTTAAATAATGAGTTTGAACGAGTTTACCCGACTGAAATAGCTAGCAGAGAAAAAAGGACTTTCTGACGTCTGCATTCCTTTGCGCTCTCGAAATAACAGTAATGAGCGGTTTGATCTGATTGATGGACAGAGGAAGAAGGAGAGCGCCTTTACCATTCACAGTGAGCGTGACGTCCCTTTCGGCCACGCCGATCCTCGGTACGATGGCTTTGCAGGTGTACGTCCCGGAGTCTTCTTGAGTCACGGCCTTTAGATGCAGAGTGTTGCTGTTGCTGAGGACCTGAAATTAAAAAAAAAGAGCTGCCATTAGCAATGCTGTAAGGATAGGTTACACTCTACAAGCTGGTAAATTATATTTAAGCTTATATTTAAAATAATGCATTTTCTTTGCGTGTGTGTGTGTGTGTCCGTCAACAACAATTCACATATCAGATGATCACTAAGCAATGAAGCAATGTAGGGCTGTTTTATATGGATGGGAAAGACACATACAAGGCATATGGGCCACACTTATTTCACTTGGACTGACGGGCTCAGAAGGAATGCCTCCTTAATGTGGACTGATGGGCACAGAGCCCAAATGTACAAGGTGGTAAAAAAACAATTTCAAGGCTAGTTCTTGTAAATAGAGCGTTCCACACCTACTACATGGGGACTGATGGCATAGAGACCCACCCACTTCATGTTAACAGACAGGCACAAAGGCCATGCAGCCACATCTCTTGGGAATATTTTTACTCCTCTAAATATGGGCCAAATCTACAGCTATGAATGTTAAAATACCTCTAATGGCTATTGTCTAATATTGTTCTAATTATCTACATGCAAAAATTCCTCCATTTGGACAATTGTTGCCCGAACATTTTCATCCCAGCATCATTATTTCCGTCGGATGTGCACGATCCAATTCCGAAAACAAATAGCCTGCTGTTTATTTCAGTCAGCAGCATAGCCCTGCGAGGCAATCGTTGCCATAATCGTCTCCTCGCTCTGGAGTTGCTAATACCAATGGGAGAGCTGCGACTGGAGCTGTAATTTTGCCTGCCGCCGTCTTAATTACAGTCTAAAGCATGCCGGCCTCAGTCCTTAGAGCCAGCACACTTCTAATTAAACCTAGTTGCGTTTTTCCAGAGTGGGCTCGGCTGCTTGCGGGCGCCCTCTCTCACCAGGCATTCTGGCCTCCGGTGTGTGTGAGCATCTCGCACCATGGTACCTCATTAAACCCCATCAGTCGTTAGCCCCCTCCCCCCCATCTCATCCCTGCCCAACCCCGCTGCACTCTGATTAATCCGTTTAGAACTCCCCTTGATTTTTCACTCGCAAGGCACTCATCGAATTAGCCAATTAATCCGGATCTAGTGGCGATGAACCAAACCCACCCGAGGACGAGATGATCCCTACACTTGTACGGGACAGGCAGATGGAGTAGGTGTAGCACCAAAATTAGCCCAGCGCTAGGCTGTATCCTTCTTGCCCCCACCCCGCCGCCTTTTTTTTTTGCTTTTCTCCCTTGGTTGCTTTCTCTAGCTCTTTGCAAAATCTTATTAGCCAGCATAAGTGTTGTTCCCAGGAGATATTTGGCTGATGTGTGATGCACAGGCTCTACAGCAGGCTCAAAATACCAGAGCTGGCTGACGATCAGCGCTCTCTCGCCTTCTGAAGACGTCGCGCTCGCGTGCGAGGATAAGGCCCAAGATAGCAGCGATTTGCCACGTGCGCTCGTATGAAAATCATCACCCCATTCTGTAGGGGATCAGCTGTTATTAGCTTAGTGTTTTGTGTTTTCTTCTTAGGCTTTGCATCACGAATCGATACAGACTGTCAGCACGACCCTGTTATTAGGCATCAAACAGATGTACGTTGTTTCAGCGCTAAAAAGAACGGCCGTTCTCCAACCTTTCTCATGCCATGAGGACAAAACTAGGATAAAATAAGCAATACAAGAAGGCAGCATTACCACGCTGGATCCTTGCTTGGTCCATGCCAGGGTGAGTGGAGGGTTGCCAGTCCAGGCGCAGGTGAATGCCGCATCCATGCCGTTGTCCACCGTCTGTGGCTTCGGCTCCGCTAACAACCTGGGACCGACTGCATAGAGACAAAGTCCCCATTAAAAACACACACACATACCCGCATTTAAAGCACAAAGCATGTGTCCCTGATGACAACGTCTCCTGAGAACGCAGCTTTTCATGCAATCTGCCTGGATGCCTATGTGCAGTTAGTGAGGCCTGGACATTATTAAAGCCAAAGTCTGTTCAATTCAAGCTTCATTGCACAGCCATGATACATCACTTGTGCCAATAGCTATGAAATTTGAATTTCAAATCGAGAGCAATCAAGAGGATAACTGGAGATGATTTCGACTTCAAGCAGCCAGGGACAGGAAATGGCCTTAAAAAAGGAATATTCTATTCTGAAAATGACATTTGCACACATTTTTCACATGACACGAGGCATTTGCTGTATGAGCACCTACACTGCACATCCACCAGGGTGCTGACGTTGGTGCTTCCTACAGAGTTGGACACCTCACAGGACACAGGGTCTGTGAAATAGGAGTAGTCCACAGTCACTTCCAGACTGTCCACTTTGGCCTCTGGGATGGGGACGCCACCTTTAGACCACCTAGTGGAGCAGAGACAAATGGCATCTTGGAATTAAAAAACTATTTCTGAATTCTAGGTCCCCTGAGAGTCAGCCACATCGTTGTGACCTTCGGTGTTAAACAAGGCATATTATCAGTAATCCAAATCCTCTCTATGATTTTATTCCAGTCCTGCTCCAATATGACACTAATCTGGGATTATGCACCATGTTCTATTTTTTATTGTTATTACCTGTAGCCAGTGATCTCTGGGCTGGCAGAGGCTGAGCAGATGAACAACACTTTAGCACCTTCCATTACAGTCTGTGGCTGGACGGACAGCGTGACAGACGGAGGATCTGCAACATAATGACTTCACGTTACACACGGTCTCTAAAGCAGTGTTCCCGGTTAACCGATTTTGAAATTCGACAGAACACTTACGTTGAACGTTGATGGTGATCGAAGTCTGCCGTCCAGCTGGGGCTGCTGGGTTTAGGACCCTGCAGGTGTAAGTCCGGCCCGAATCGCGGTCATCGGGCACTAGAGGTAACAGACTAACCGCTGTCTCTCTTTTCCCGTCCTCCATCAGCGCCTAAAGGAAAACCGATGAGATGATTGGTTAGTATAGGACTCAGCCAACTCAGTGCAGGTCTGTTTTACTGGAGGTGGCGCATGGCCTGTGTAACAGTTGTGTGATCGAGGTGTGAGTAAATCTAACACTCTTTTCAATCAAACCCCAACACCTCAATATTGCATAATGTTGAATCATAGGCCGGGGTGTATTCTCCGTACTATAGAGATGACTGAGCCTCTATAAAATTTACATCACTCTTTAAAATTGAAAGATCATTTATTGTCTCGTCCATCTATGCTTTACTGGCGTCCCTATGATCCTCTGCAGTGTTTTGCAGGGATAAGAGCAGGCTTTCCCTCGGCATGGCAGGTGAGCGTTCGTGGTTAATGATGCCATTTTGCTGCATGCACATTTTTCCCGGTGAGCCCTAGATCAGCTCTTCCTGCTCCTCATCATCTCTTAAATCTGCTTATTGCGCTTTGCCCGATCGATTCGGCTAAGTGGGGAGAGGAGCGCAAGTTTTGGCAGGGGGGGGGGGGGGGTTGTGGGGGGGGGGTTAAGTCGGTGCATTCTGGGAAATCAGAAGGGGGGGGGTTGCAGGAGGGGGGGTTGCATTATGGGAAGCTGAGGGGCAGCAAATCGATGCATGAGCCCACTCTCTGGCAGACACACACCTCCGGCTCACTTAGAGCATTTTTACACTAGACTGAATCGCAGAGCTGCTTGTCAACACCCTTTTGCTTCATCTCCACCCCCCCTTTTTTTTTTTTTTGTAATCGCTTGTGTGTTTTACCTTCCTCACATCCTGCTTACTCTTTTCATCCTTCCTTCGCTTTTTTGCCTCTTCTTTGCGTTTTGTTCACCAGTCCCTCTTTGTCCCTCATGCTGTAGCAATCTTAAACAAGCATCTTTTCCTTCTTTCACCTGCTATCTCTTCTGCTCTTGCATCTGTATTTTTGTCTATCTTTTTTCTTTATCTCTCCTTTTGTTTCTCCTCCACTTCCCTTCAGCTCCCGCCCTCTTAAGCGTGCAGTTTAGTGTCATTTAGCGTGGTCAGAGAGCATGACAAATGTGACACTTTCATGCCCGTTCACACTCCGCTGAGTTCTCCATTGTGTTACGGCATTGTCGACGCCGAATTCTCTCTCCCTCTTTCTTGCGCTCTCTCTTTCTCTCATTGCTCTTTTCTTCCACCACCCCCTCCCTTGCACTTTCTCCTTCTCTCTGCCGTATCGGACGCTTATGCCTGTCTGCGCTTCAACATGCTCTATTTATGCTGGAGTGCCAGAACATCGGAGGGTGTGTGTGTGAGACAGAAGGATATTTATAAAGAATAAAAGGGAAGAAATGCGACTGGGGAGAGAGAAGGGTACAAGAGGGAGTCCTGATGGAGCGAGGATTGAGTGAATGCAACCGAATGACACCTAGAAGCAAAAAAAAAAAAAAAAAAAAAAAAAAAAAAAAAAAAAAAAAAAAAAAGACTAACACCTCAGTAAAAGAAATGCATTAGGGCAGCTGGAAAGGAAGGAGAAAAAAACAGGAAAAGTTGATCTTAGGACTTTATGGCTGGGGGTGAGAAAAGCGGAACGGACAAAGAGATGAGGAGGGAGAAAGAAAGTCGTGATGTTTTTTTTTTTTTTTTCGCTTACCTTCGAGTAGATTGCAGTGTGCATGACCTCTCCATCCCTGTACCAGGTGATCTCAGCTGCAGGCTTGGCTCCAGATGACCGGCATGTCAGGTTATGGGGAGCGTGAGCTTTCAGACGCACCACAGGCCCTCCCTCAACGACGGGGTCTGAAGGTGGCACTGAAGGAACACATCATAAAAACAATATGAATTGAACAAGAGGGCCAAAAAACAATCTTGTTTGTCAATGTATACAGTATATAATCAAATAGTGTGTACAATAATGTACAGTTTTCCATTTATTTCAATTGCAGACAAGCAGCCAAACCATATTCGATACTTTTTTTCTGATAAAACCAGAAACAATTTCTTTGTGCAAATTCGTTTCAATAACACGTTTGTGAAACCTGACACGTGTGTTAAACCTCTTTAATCTTTTTAAAAATGTGCACAGTCAATACAGACTCTTTGCAACAGATGCCTTTGTATCAAACATGAGATTTTATCTGAACCTATAAAAATGTCCACCAACCCGGCGTGTAGACTGCTTTGTGTTTTGATAGTGTTGTATCAGGTCTCACGCACTGAGGCCTTTTTCCCAGCAACGCAGCCGAAACATTCATCACCGGTGGCAGATATTTGACCTATATAGAGCAGGCCGGCTCGGTAAATGGGCCGCGAGATTGAGTTCGGTGAGGAGGAAGGATAAGTCTGTGTTTGTGCCCTTTTAATGTAGTCTTGCTTTTGTTATTATGATTGTGTTTACGGACTCTCCTCTCGTGTAGCTCATCCTGCAGTCATTAGTTTGTTTATCTTGCCACGCAAAAAAAAAAAAAAAGGCATCCGTAGCAAAGCAACCAGAGCATGCCATCAAGCAATACACATTGTCCCTCATTCTAGTCTTTCAGCAAAGCCTATTTCTGGCTCTACTTTCACAAACTGTCAAAGGTCTCTCCCCGGCTTGCGGCTGCGTGCTAATGGGATCCGCGTGCTAGGTGATTTTAATTTCCACGCGGATTCCCCTGACTGCGCCCTCGCCGCTGACTCTTTTGACTGAGCTGGATTGCTTTGGTCTTATCCGGGGTGCATTGATTAGCGCACACGTGCGAGCGCATGTGCTTGCGCCATTCCTTGGTATTCGTTTCCTTCTCTTGTGACTGAGAACCTTGCCAAACCGTGTAACGCACAAAGCCTGTTGTTGCGAAGGTGCTGGAGCTCTGCGTTCCGCCCCCTCGTTTTAATTTTTTTTTTTTATTTTGGACGTTTTATTTTTTTTTTCAGGCAATAAGCAGCATGAGAAATGAGCGCCAGCAGTCTGAACTTCTACCAAGTGTGGCAAAAATCGAAGCGTACGGTAAAATAAACTTGTCCAATTAGGCCTGCGTCGTATCAAGCCTGTTTTCTCCGCAGTACCTCCATGTACGTCGCATCACAAGTTTGTTTTCTCTAGCTAGTCAAATTGCTGTTCGACTATTACAGTGTACAGATGGTTTAGGAAAAAGGGGTGTGTGGGGGGGAATTTCCTCGAGGTGGCCGTGTTGATGTTCCATTGTCACCCACCAGGTGTCAGCGCTGTTGCAGTGTTGAAATCCCAAGACCCCTCCACACACAACCGCTCACCCACCCTAGCACTAAATGATCTCTGGTGAATATGTAGATCACTCACATCGCGTTAGCGTAAAAAAAAAAGCGCCCTGCGGTTGACAAATTTTCAGAGTCGCAGTGAAAAGTGCTAACTGTGCACACTGCAGGACTTTTAACTGTGCACGCGAATCACCGGTGACTGCAGCAATCACATTATCTTAGCCTTTCACAGTGCTGATTACTGGTAGCAGAGGGAGAGAAAGATGGAGAGAGTGTGTGTTTGTGTGTATGAGAGAGATTGAAGAAAAGAGATGGAAAAAGAGTGAGAGAGAGAGAGAGAGAGAGAGAGAGAGAGAGAGAGAGAGAGAGAGAGGGTTATTTTTCTTCTAAAGCAACATCCACTCAGTTTTGCTTGGTTTTGAAAAAATAAATAAATACTGCCAGGTCACGATTTAAAAATTGCAAATAAATTATGAAGCCATGACTTATAGGCTTGACGCAAGGAAGTGTTTATTCAGGAGAAACGCAAAGTTGCAGCGTTACATATTTCAGGCAGTATTTAAAAACGCTGCTAATGAAATTGGCTAGTATGAGGGGAGCTGTAATTCCTCCTAGAGTTAATAATCAGTTGCAGGATAGGTATACTGCAGAGGATCTCTCTCTCTCTCTCTCTCTCTCTCTCACACACACATACACAAACACACACACACACACACACACACACACACACACACACACACACACACACACACGGTTCTTACCCAGGACAGTGAGTTTGGCTCGGTGCGAACGCAGTGCTGCTTGCGTGGCCTGGCATTCGTACACAGCATCGTCGGCGAGCTCTGCCGAATCGATCACCAAGCTGTGCTCCCCTGATAGTGGATCTCCCAACAGGGAGTAACGTGTCCAACCTGGCACAAAAAAACAACACACACAAACAACAATGTCAGAGATAAGGGACGGTCACGAAACACAAATGCACACACTGAGGAAACCAGTGCAGGGCCTGGGTTTCATCTCCACAGAGACACTATCATCTCCACACACAGTCACTCCTTTAAATGTCAGCGCTTAGCAATTGATTCTACACCTCGCTGAGACCAGACAGCTGAGATGATTAGACAAATTAAACGCTTGTTTGTGCTGTGTGCAGTTTGTTTGCCTTTTCTGCTCCTCCGCTCAATAAAGGAGTACAGAAAGGAGCCAGTGGCATGATCCGCTCAGTGTAAATAATAATAATATATAATGTATATAATAATAATGATCTTTATTTTATATAGTGCCTTTTAATGTTACATCTCAAAGCACTTTCCAAGCATAAAAGTAGGATTTTAAAAAAATTAATAAATAAA
>JAAIIK010000060.1:1060437-1084048 GCA_014706435.1 Silurus glanis | reverse complement strand
TATATATATATATATATATATATATATATATATATTAAATGAAATAAGTAAATAAAAACATCAAAGATACATCAACAAAATAAAAAAATCACCTGAAATCTATACAGATAAAGTACGTTTTAAGAGTATTTTTTAAAAACACTAAAATATTCAGCCTGTCTAATCTCAACAGGGAGAGAATTCCACAGTTTTGGTGCATGGGAGGAAAAAGCCAGATCATCAATAGAACATAAACAGGTAGGCGGAACAACTTAAAGACCAGAAACACAGGAGCGAGATGACACCTTGTAGTGTAAACAGGTAAAAGTTGAGACAAGTAATGAGGTGCTATACCATGTTGTGTCTTCTAGGTTCTGTCTGACAGGGAGCCAATGCAATGACTCCAAAACTGGAGAAATATGCTCACTACACCTGGTGTTTGACATTCTTGACAATTGTATAGGATGTCTTTGGATACAGTAGCAGTAAATTGTCCCTTCACATGACCCAAACCTGTTCCAGCATGATAATGCTCCTGTGCACAAAGACAGCACCATGAAGATATAATCTACATGGGTTGGAGTGGAAGATCTTGATCGGTCTGCTGTAGAGCTCAACCCTATAAAACTCCTTTAGGATGATTTGGAATGCTGACTGCACCTAAGTCCCTGACTTGCAAATCGTATGTTCAGATGTTCACGTCCTTTTGTCCATATATAGCGTATCGGCCCACTTTTATAAGAAAATAAGCAACAGACAGATGGTGTGATGAAGTGTGACATGAAGCACAACATTGATCATTTTCCCATAAATTCACACCCTGAAGTATCAGAGCAGGTTCAAATACATCTATTGATTAATGATGCGATACTTTTTATACATTTATGGTTACACATAATGTTCAGGAATATCGGTAAGGCAACTTAGCTCTTTTTATCACTTATATTAGTCTTACCAGGCACCAAAAAAAATTAAATAATAATAAAAAATGCTGCTTGTCATGTTAAATCAATAAATAAATAACAGAACTCACAAAAGTCTTTCCCATGGTGGTGAAGTTAGTTACAAAGCACCGGAGATACTGGAGACTCCTTTGAAAATATTATGAAATAAATCTCTCTTTAGAGAAACCTTTTTTTTCCCCCTTTGCGATTACATGGCTCTGATTATATGGAGCATCCAGCCGACAAGTGTGAAAACTGTTACTCAGGGAATAATAACATATTAATATGAACTTATGATTTGATTCAAAGACGGTGCTAGTGTCTGAGCCGTGTTGTTATAGAAGACAGCTTCGGACTAATCAGAATTGAGAATTCAATTACACTGTAGCACAGGATTTCAGAATGACTTATTACGGAACACCGCCGACCCAATTTATACTCAATATCCCTTTTAGTAATGGCTGTTATAAAGCTCTTACCGGGTAAATCTCGTTCTCCACCGAGCGCCAGGCCATCCTTGGTCCACTGCACCATGCCTCGATATCCCACGATGACGCACGGAAGTGTCACCGATTGACCAGCCACCACTACCTGATCCTGGGGCTGCTGGGAAAAGTAGGCTGCTTCAGTCACTGTTGGAGAAACAGGTACAATTATTAGATAGATAGATATTACATTACATTACAATTATGTTAAGAAGCTGGGGTCAGAGTGCAGAGTCAGCCATGATACAGCACTCCTGGAGCAGAGAGGGTTAAGGGGCCTTGTTTAAGGGCCCAACAGTGGCAGCTCTGCAAATACTGGTGCTTGAACCTCTGACCTTCTGAACAGTAACCCAGAGCTTTAACCATTGAACCACCACTGCCCTTATTAACTGAAAAAATTCCAACAAAGTTAGAGATGACATAAGGCACCCAATTAAGGGGAAAAAAGTCAAATTTTTATGTACAGTGTCGCCTCTAGTATATGTCCTCTTTAAACTCATTTAAATTTAAATTTTTGTTTTAATCCACTCTTGCACAAAAGGTTCAGTAGCTTCATAATGCTATAGCCCTGTTTTTTTTTTTATCCCTTTCTCTTGTCCTGCCTGCTTCACTGATTTTGTCTTTCAGATGAGCTTGCTTGGCGATGGGTGCATCATGGGAAAGCTATGCCGATACTCCAGCTTCAGCATGATGGACTATCTGTCATGCTACTTGCACCGGCACTTTGAGGTCAGTGATTTTACAGGAGGAGAGGGACAAGCAGGCACAGAGCGCGTTACCATGTTAGAGCAGAATCAGCAAAAAACCCACACCGGCCCATCTGTATTCTCAGTCCTCTGTCGCCAGTACTGTGCTAGTATTAGCATCAGTGAAGCGCATCAGCCGAAAGACTACCATTACTCAAGGTCCGCACTACAGGCGGAAGTTGCCTTTTTACACCCAGCGAGCATCAGTTTGCCTTGTGGAAACGACTGCCTGGAGGACATAAGTGAAGCCGCAAAAGCCTGCCGTATATCATTGCGAAAAAAACACGATCTACAGGGGGCTATGTGGTTGATGCTAGCACAGCCAACGTTGCATCATTCTTTCCTGGCTCAGGCTGAGACACATTTCGGTTTCCCGTGCTGAGGACTGTGGAGGCTGGGTGTCAGCTGTTCATGACTTATTTAACTCTTTCCTCTGCCCATATGGCGGACTGATGGCGAGAGTGATGCCCTGCTGAGCCGTGGAATCTGTCACCCTGTCCGGAGCTTCGTTTGTAGGTGGGGGCGGTGCACCTTTTGTGCAAACGGATGTTAAACAATCAAAGCAGTGTTTGGTATCCCATGAGGGCTATCAGTTGTGTACAAAAAAAATGGAGAGAGAGAGAGAGAGAGAGAGAGAGAGAGAGAGTGTGTGTATGGCAAAGGAAAGAAAGAGAATGGGAGGGAGTTGCACCTGCTTTCAGTGCTGCCTGTGATACGCTCAGTTTCCATCAGCCTTTTGTATAGTCTACTCTCAAATTATAGATTTTCCCAATCCACCCAAAATCACATTATAATACATTTTCTAAACTAATTCTTATTTGCACTGAAGCTGTACTGCTTTACACTAGGATGCTAAAAGGGTTTCTTTCCTCTGGGGAAAAAAAAAAAAACACTCTCTATTGAATCCTGTAGCACAGGGTTTCCCTTTCTGAAATGTTCCCAAGTAGACATTTTAGAAAGCTTATACCCATTAACCATCTGAAGAATCCTTCATGCCCAAAGGTAAACTCAACATATTGTCATTAGCTAATTTGGACTTAGAAAAGTAGTTCAGCAGACCCAATTAAATGCTTTTAAAAATGATGATAAATCGGTCAAATAAATAAATAAAGGATCTGACTGTACTCTAAACACAAACCATCTCAGCTTTTGTAGTAAATCCCTCGATGCAATTTATCCGATCACATTATTTATTTTATATAGTTTAGCTCAAGGCTAAACCATCATCAGACCCGAACCTAGCTATAAGAGACACTTTAGGTCAGAAAGGGGAGATTTTTCGCCAAACTATTTCTACACTTTCAATCTCTGACTAGCGAAGTGACTGCATGATGAATCGGTTGAAAAGTTCAACAATGGAAATGAAATAATTAAAGAGGAAAAGGACAGAGAAGTTGCGCTAGTTAAAAGTGGTGACATGAAGTGCCACTACAGATCATATAAAATAACGATTTCTTTCTCTTTTATTTTTTGAAGGACTAAAAGGTTTTTCTGTCAATTGTAGGCAAGGGGTTTTCGGTAACCAGATCTGTTGTGATAAAGTTTATACTAAATTTAATTGACTGAAATCTCGTGACAAACTTGACCAGCTTTTATCACATTTTCTGAAGTTTGGTCAGTTTGTCAGAAGCTAAAACAAGTCAAAAGGTTTTTTTTCTTTCCACCTACCACTACAAGTCCATGCAAAATGCTAGTCACTGCTTTTTCTAATGGTATGCCTCTTTTATTAGCTTCCTCATTTTTTAACCCTGACAAACAGCTAACCCACACAGAGTGTCAATATGGCTGTTTCCCCTTGCTGTGATTTTCTCATCGCTGGAGCGCCAAAAAACCCTTACCGGAGCCAGAATGATGGCAACTAACAAATCAATTCAGAGACATGGAGAGTTTAGGCTTTAGAAGTTTAAAAGAGGTGGTGGAGTTTGTGGGATGGGGAAGGGGGGGGGGGGGGGGTATTGGTACTCTTAAAAGAAACGGCCTTCCCCCTGTTTTGTTATTCCTCTCCCTCCCTCGCTTTTTTACTGTTGTTAAATAGTAGACTGGAGGATAAAACCAAGCCCATTCACTCTCTCCCCTAAGCCCACTCAAACCCCTAGCTCTAGGGCTAGGGTGTTTAAACAGAGGGGATGAGGGGAGCAAAAAGGGGGTGAAATCAGGGCAACATACGGCGTCCAGAGCCGAGCCATTGTCCTTCTGTCCCTTGCTTTTAATAGGCCTCTTCATTTCCAATCAATCCTGCTAAATGCAAGTTTAATAGCTTTTCAATAGCGGCTTCCCCGCCCCTCTAGGGAGAACGGGATTTTCTCCCCATTCTCTCTCTATCTCGTTTTTTTTTTTTTTTTCTTCTTCACTCGCTCTCTTTCACTCAATCATTCCTGTGGCTTCTTTTTCTCGCCGGTGAATAGGGGCTTCCGAGCCTAGCTGACAGTGTTTGGGCCGCACTCAATAATCTACTCCATCGAAGGACGCTGCAAAGAACCCCCCCCCCCCCCCCCCCCCCTTCTACCACTGCCACCATTGCACACATACCACTATACCTCCATCTCTGTCTTTCTTTCTCTTTGTCATTCTGTTCTCTCAGTCACACATTGTCCATCTCTTTTGCTTTCTTTGTATCTCTTTCTGACACAGGCGATGGCACATCTCTCTCTCTCTCTTTCTGGTTCGATCTGGTGCACTTTTTTCAGGAGGCCTTCTTGAGCTTCTGAGATCATGGGAGTGAGAGAAAGTGAGAGAGAGAAAAAGATTGAGAGAGTGAAAGAAAGTAAGCCATCTGAGGGTAGGTAAAAGTGTGTGTGTATGTGTGTGTGCTAAACTGAATATTTGAAGATTACCAGTTGGTGCTTCCATGCAGAATGAAACCAGCCATGCTCATGCATTTTTTAAGGGTTCTTTCAAAAATGAATGGAAAAAAACACATTGTTTCCCCTCCTCTCCCACCTAGCCGTTCGCTTAACTTTTTTTTTTTTTGTCTTCAGGGTATTGAGTCTTTTCGTGGACTCTCTAATTGTACTGTGCTTTTGGAATTCTGTGCGTTGAACCCCAGCGCTGTATAAGCATCGATTGCAATTTAAAGTACGCTGCTCCATCTAAACATTTACAGCTTGCGATAATTCATCACAGCGGCCCAGGCTTTGAGCGGAATTCTTACATCGACTTGCTTCCTTCCGAGTAATCACCAGATCCCATTAATAAGTACGCACACATATTATCTCTCACGCTGAGCTCTCCAACGTGCTCGCCGCGTCTTATCTGAACCGGGATGTTGCGCGTGCCAAGCTCGAAATATAAACTCAAAACACAGGCATGTCAACTGATCCGCCGTGACAGCAGTCCAAAAATGTAAATCCTGTAATATGCGCATACATCACAACACGAATAAGCTCGCACCGTAGGAGTGATTCACCGCAATCCAAATCTGTTTTCTGGAAAGAGCCCGACAACACATCACTGCTGGTTAATGACTCATTTCAAATTGGAATAATTCCTCTTTGCTGAATTACCCAATTCTTAGACGCTGGTTTAGCAGCTTAATTACACGAGAGCGCTCCTGACGGTGAAGAGCGCGATGAAAGAGCGATAGAAGGGACCAGGTTAGAGAGGCACCGTGCGACATTTTTGAGGCTAACAATCTCAAGAAAAATTTGAAGATCACACACAAATACGAGGAGAAATCATGCGCCTTTTGTGTGTGTGAATAATATATTCATACAAATACTACCAGGTATTACTATTAGTTACAAACACTATTGGAATGGTCTTAACAGCTCCCTAAAACACATTCTCAGCCTTTTTTTTTTTTATTTTTTTTTTTATATAGCGGCTAGTACAACAAAGTCTACCTTTGCATTGCTTTTACTTAGCAATTAGCTAAGCCAGTAGTTACCCAGCTATTTAGTAGGCAGCTAAAACAGTGGCAAACTTTTATTCTACCTAGAAGTTAGCAAAACAACAGTCTTACTCTTATATAGATATATAATTTAGCTGATATATGGTATCTAAAAAATGTATGTAAGAGGTAACCATATCTTAGCACCTTTTGCTCAGCAGTTAGCTTAACCATATAATTGCTTTGTAGTTACCCAGACCAAATATTTAGCAGTTAGCTCAATTTTATTCATATTTTTTAATCTTCCTTTTTTAAATATCACTTCTTCCCTGAGTGCTAAAACTTTTTAACCACCAGTGCTACCAATGTAGAACATTCTAAGGCTGTCAAAAGAGGACATTTCCAAAGGACAGAACGTAGACATTCTATGAGACTGTCTCATGTATGTGTGTGTGTGTGTGTCTGTGTCTTTCCCCTCCCCTAGTAACAAGGTCAAACACACTTGGCCTGTCAGACTTTAATCCGGATTTTTCAGAAAGGGAGATCATTTCACAGGCCTGGATGGCAGCAGGGTAGCGCATGCTTGTGTGTTTGTGTGTGTGTGTTTTTGCATGCGGTAGGGGGTTGTTTCATGTCGTAAATAGGGCAGGCGTGCTGTGGGGATTGCAGGGTGCATTTACCAGCTACTTTGAGTTGTGACTTTGCTTTTTTAGTCACACATGGGCTGAGGCTAAGTGCAGCAGTGGACGAGAGCATGCCATATTAAACAGCTTAGTTTTCTTCCTCCCCAGTTTCTGTGCTGTTTTTAGAGTCCGGAGTCCATCTGAAGACTTTGCTCAGAGCAAAACGGATGGACAGATGTTAGCACTGATCCCTCTCTGGCTACTATCACCAGAGACTGCACTGAAAGAGAGGCTTCGTGTGTGTGTGTGTGTGTGTGTGTGTGTGTGTGTGTGTGTGTGGTAATGTAAACTGTTGGCTGGTACTTGCTTCTTTCAGTCTGCTATAAATCAGAATATTCATCTCAGGTCTGACCTTATTCGGTGCTGTGTCATGCCCTGTGTTTATTGTGTAAGTGATGATGTTAAATAGCAGAAATGTTCTTCGTCATTGCACGTCTCCAGGACGTGTGCTCACAACCAGCCATGAGCTGCTTTAAACATGCCACCTGTTTCAAAACTAAAGCTCAATCTACTTGACTCAGGTCATATATACAAGTAGACTGTTTTGCAAAGTTTGCAAAGGGATGGGTTATACACCAAGAAGATTATATCTGTACACAGTGTGTGCCAATCCACCTTTCCTAAAACTTTATTATTAATGAAAAATTATTCTAAAGCCTTTAACTATCACAAAATCCACAGAATTCAGTATATATATTTATATATGTTATAAGGGTCAGGTGTCCCAGATTTATATATACAGTAATCCCCCCTGCTTTACCGCGGTTCGAATCTCGCGCCCCAGGTTTAACGTGGAATTGCATTTGCCACATAATTAATTTGTTTGGCTGATTTTCCAGGTCTCTCACGGATAGCACGATAGACCAAAAAACTTATAGGGTATTGTTTTTATGTTGTTATTTATTAATACAAATATAATTACTGTATTCTTGCAAATGTTCTTTGTGTGTTTAAAGTGTGTGGAATGATGATTTACATCTTAAGCAATAAAAAAAACTTTTTTGGGCTGGCTTTAGAATTGGAAAACTGACTGCACCCCAGGCCTTCTCACCTCAGCTACATCAGTACCTGACTTTACTATCACACTTGTGGCTGATGAATACAATGTCCACAAGCACACTCCAAAGTGTGGACATCTTCATAATCATGGGATTAAATGGGGAATGCGATGCCCAAAAAGCACTATAGGAAACAATAAACAGACAGTTTATGAACTAACCTGTCGCATCATGCACCACAAAAAAAAAGAGGAAGGGGCAAATAGCACATAAACACTTTTATTTCTCCATCTATATAATGTTATATACCACTTCTATATCAGAGGATGTTCAAAAAATACAATGTATAGCTGCTGTGAAATGTAAGTGGTAGGAACTTACTTGTTTTAAAAGCATTACATAATATATATAAATATAACTATAATTGGTTAAAACCTAATTAGAATGAATGACTATAATAACAAAATTTGGTGTTATAATAATGAAACATACTTTTATACTCTTATGTATCAGAGGTGATTTATTGTGCCTTATTTAATACAGTAGAAGGTTTGTAACTATTATATGTCATCCATTAACCAAGCTGGACCTGTTAGTGATGTAGAAGCACAGCGTAAAAAAAGATGACATGAGAGTCAAAGTCCTGGCCCATTAAAATGTCACTGGTGACTAGTGGCTTGTTTAAATACCTCAGAATTCATTCCCTGCTTCTTTGGCTTTTACAGATTTTCAAAAAAAAAAAATTTATTAAGGCAGCAACTCAACACACACACATATATACTGTAGACACACACATGGCCACCCTGAGTGCTATGAGATCTAATGGTGTGGTTAGCCAGAGAGGCTGACCCAACCTTATATCCATTACGCTTAGCCACCATGCTCTCAAGAGAACACCCTGATGCTGCCCACTGCTCGTGCTGATAATTCAACAATGTGCTAAAAAAGCAGCAGGCGCTGCCCTGCAGACCCTCGCTTTCAGCTGACCCGCTCCCTCTTTCCGCCCCTGGTCTGTGGACAGATAGCGAGAGAGTGAGATGGATGGATGCGCATAGGGGTACGAGAGGGAAAAAAATAGCTTGCTGGAAAATAAGCAGGCTGCGCTGCCTAAAAGCGATGAATTGTGTCTGCTTTAGATAAGACTGCTAAAGCCGAGCCGGAGAGAGAGAGCGAGCTCAATTTCGCACTGGGGAATTATTATCCTTTTGTTTCACCGTGGAAGGCCCTTTTGTCTCAGTCTCATTGTGGTAGCATGTGTGTGTGTGTGTGTGTGTGTGTGTGCGTGTGGGCGGCCGGGTGGAGTGTGTGTTAAGCTGCGATATAAAAAAGCATTTGTTAGGGTCTTTGGTGAAGAGTGCGCTGGACCTCATAAGCGCACAGTCTTGTGTTTTCTCCAGTCGTCTAAACAAGCCACCTGTGTCTACTCGTGCCCTCTCCCAACCTGGCACACGTCATCGCTATCTTTTTCCTCCTCTGCTTTCTGTCCTCATCTCTCGCTTATTATCTTTCATTGCCTTTCTCACGCTCTCCTATTCTTTTTCTTTCTTTCTTTTTTTTTTTTATGTATAAATTGCAGCCTAACAGCTTTTTCAGGACTGGAAGCACTGGAGTTTAATCCTTCTAGCCACTTTTCACACTCTTCTTTGTTGGTTTCCTGGCACCTACCAGACTTTTTACAATACTTCAATTTCTTCAATCCATCCATCCATCCATCCATCCATCCATCCATTCATCCATCCATCCGCTCTCTCTCAATTTGTTAAAGCTACAACCCACTGTGGTGCACTTCCACGTTCAGTTTTCTCCCACTAAATATCACCCCGGGGCTCCTTTTCCGACTTATCTACAGTGTGACTGATTTGCCTTCTCCATGCTTTCACTTACACTCCCCTTCTTTTTTTTTTTCATCCCTCCCCTCTTTCATTCTTTCTGACTCCCGTCCCAGTTTGTCTATCTATGGCCTTGGAAATTACAGGGGACAAACTAGGACTGTCAGTCTGAGAAGAAGGACATGGATAGAAAGAGAGAAAGAAGGGAGAACAAAGAAGGAGGGCAGGAAAGGATCACATGGACTAACGGACATGTGGACACGCCCACGTCAACGCCAGAGGTTTAAAGGCGTAGGACGAGAGCCCCTGACAGATTGAGGACTCGAACGACACTTTGATGGAGCTCTAATCACCATTCCTCAGCAGGATTGTCACCCTTGTGTTTGTGCCCCTCTCTATGTCTGGCTCGCTCGCTCACTCTCGTCCCTGTCGCAACACTGTTCCAATTATGTCGTCACACCGTCAGTCACACCGAATGCATCATCAGGCTACATCATCTACCCTTCTTCACTTCTTCGCACCAGACTCAGAGGACACCAGAGCGAGCAAGTAAACAGGTTTAGAAGATGGAGCAGTCATATGCACACTAACAGTGAAACACACCATCAGCATTTTACCCAGTGATATTACTTTGTCTCTTCTTCCCTCCACTTTTTGAACAAAGAGGCATCCCAGTGCAAAATATATATATATAAATAAAACAGGCTGAAGGAGAAGTGGAAGTGGGGGGCGGAAAAAGATTGTCTGTACACATCAGCGTGCTGTCTTGACATGATGCTGATTGAGCCCATCTTGTCATTTCGTGCCCCCTGGTGCTATCTGGACAAGCTTGCTGAAGCTCACGCTCTCTCTATTACTCTGTCTTGCTGCTTTGGCGAGAGTCTCTCAGTATGATTTACAGCGCTTTTAGATCATTAACTCCGCGCGCTGTTTGCATAAACGCGTCTGCCCTATGATCTGAAACCCAGAGCAGCGTCTACTTTCGACGACAGACGGATGCTGCGCGCTGTGGAGTGAAGCAAACAAATGAATAAAGGAAATGGAGGAAAATAAAGAAATAAACGAACAAGCGCATGTCTTTCTGCCCGCACCCCGATCCGTTCCTCGGGTGGAGACATCGGGGTAAACAACGGCCGAGGGAAAAAAACAACAAAAGCAAGAGAAACAAGACTATTCGATTAAAAATCCATAAAGACAATAGAAAGAGAACGTAATAACAGAGCCATGTGCTACTCCCCGAGTCGATTTTGAGTCTACTTACAGGCAGAGTGAGTAAAAACGATATAATATGCAGCTTACACAGAGTGGCTGGCATGTCAGGCTTAATGCCCTGAGGTGTCAATTAATTTAGTCTTGGGGTTTGTGGCCTCCGCTGCCTAATTGAGTCCAGTAGAGGCCCCTGTGGCTCTCCGCAACTGGAATTCTTTTTTTATAATTAATCCTTTTCTGCTCCTTCTCTTTCTTTATTATTATTTTGTCTTTTTTAAACGAGGGCAATAAGTCGTAAATGTACGCATCTCGTTACTAAACTACAACCGGCATCCGCTATTAGCTACAGTATTTGTTCCAAAACCAAGCCTCTTTTTCAATGGTTAAGCGTCTTTTAAAAATAAGTAAGGACCAGTTCAATGAACGCCGGGTTGTTTTATGCGCACTCTAAGGATTGTGAAGTTAAAGGTAACTTGGTATAGTTCCTATTAAAGCTTTGTCTGATTACATGCTATTTTTCCTCCGTACTTTGTTATAAAAAAAAAAGAAAGGAAAAAGAACATGTATTTGTCCCGCGTATTCACCGTGCAGGTAGCCTACAATAAAACAAGCCATAAGTGCTTTTCGTTGCTCTCTTTATTCGTCCTTCTCGGCTCGTCCTTCAGCCCACCACTGTGGAGGCACCTTGAATCTTGATCGAGCAGCATCAAATCAAACAAAGGCCCGTCTGAGATTGCAAGCAGTCTCCATCGGCTGCTAAAAGGCCAACGCGCAAGTCTAAACATCCTTCGAGCAGTCACCGATTAATCAATGCTTGTGGTTTTCTTCATCTACCACAATGTCTGCTCAATTTTTTTTCAAAGTGTGTGTGTATGTGAAACGAGTAAAGAAGAGAAAGTAAAGGCATTTGTTTATTATACCTCTTTTTTTATGCGCTTCTTGATTTAAAGAAGTAATAGCGAGGAAAATCGTTTACACTTCCGGATTTTCTGTAGTAGAAAATGAAAGGAAAAAAAAAAAACCCTGAAAAGCCATTAATTTAGAGTTCATTAGTAAAGGTGTGTAATTTCGCTGAAACGTAGAGTCAGGGTTTTTTTTTCCTTCCGAATTGTACATTTCCTGTAGAAGAATTAGGCCTTGATTAATGAACAAATGATTAATGAGAGAACTAATTAATCGATTAATTATTAAGCGCGCAGTCCAGAGAAGGGGAAATAAAGGATAAAGAGAAAAGTGGAAGCAGCCGTGTTAAGGGAGGAAATCGGAACCGAGAGAAGTCTGTTCTGTTTGTTTTTCGTCGGAGGCGGTCAGGTGGAGGCAAGACGCGACATAAATGTCAGGTCATGAACTCTTCTTCGACTACCATCTGGCTCACAGGTGTCAGAAGCAAAACAAGTGAACTTTTGAGTCGGTAACCTTCTGCTAACTGCAGGCCGAATGATTTGCGGCGCTAATGCAAATCTTTGAGGTACAACCTCACCCTTTGTGAACTGTAGGTCAGTCCTCGCTCCGCACCTCACCTTTAAGCGGGACGATCCATCACTCTTGGCTAACCCACGACGTGGTGTGATGGCAACCCAACGCGACCCGGAACGATGTATAAAACGTCGGCGCGTGCTGGAAGCGATGATATACTGTAGCATTTTTCCAGTCAAGATTGACCTTTTTTTCGTCTCCTGATATTATCGCTGCGCTACCACAAAACATGCATGATCTGTTTCTCCCCCAGGATCTCTATGAACTTTCAGGCACTGCTGCATCCTTGCTACATCTTTACTTAGCCATTTTTTTCTTTTTTTTCCCTGTCCTCTAGAATTCTCCTGCACAACAACTCTGTTTCTGCCTTTTGTCACCATCCCTCTCCCCCCCATGTGCACTTCCACTCTGGGATTCATCGTGGCCCACAGTTATTTTATGATCGGTGCTAAGTTTATGGTGGCCTTTAAAAAAATGCGATGCCGCGTCCCTGGAGGAAACCCCCGGCTCGAGCTTAGGAGGAGCTGTTCCGTGATATCCACCGTTATATATCTCAGCAGTTTGGCTGTGACATTATTAGCAGAGTCTCTGACCAACGGGAAGAGCCTGAGAGCTTTGGAGGAAATCTCCAGGGGCTTTGGGAAAGCCAGAGAAGAAGAAGATGAAGAAGGAGAAATGGGAGGAAAAGTGGATAGAGAAGGGGCCTCAGGGCTGTGAGGCAGGATTGTTTTCAGCTAATGTGACAGAAAGGACTCTCTCTGTCAGTCTCTGTCTAATCTCTCCACCCCCACCCCCACCCCAACAACCCCCAAACTATCTCCCCTCTTTTCTCTAGCTTCCTTTTCACGGCTTTTCGGTTGTGTGGAATTGCGCAGTTTCTCAGTCCACATGGGGTGAAAAGACCTTTGTCCTTTCGGTTGGTTTGGCCTATTGACTGCTTTTCTTGGACATATGGTTCCTGTGTGTCGGTTGCAGCCCGTCCCTGCACAAGAATGCTGTGGGAGGGACGTCTGACTCCCACTTTTGCGAGCTCCCTCTTTAACACCTCAGCCGGCTTGTGTTTTGATAAAGTTAAACACTTCATTAGGAGTCTTTTTTCTGTGACCCTTTTTTGCCACCAGCTTTGACAGTTAACGGACCCTAATGTGGATAATGGACACTCTGTGTGTGTGTGTGTGTGTGTGTGTGTGTGTGTGTGTGTGTGTGTAGGTTTGTAAGTAAAACAATGCAATTCAAACACAACCCATACATTAACAACTGACTTGAAATATGACTGCTGATACAATCTCTCATCTACATCCTTCAAACATTCTCTTCCATTACTCTTTATCTATACAGAAAAAATATTTTCTGTACAACACATATATTTTCTTCTTCATCTCTTCCTCTATTGATGCATCTTCTTTTTTATAGTATTGTCTCACACACCCACACTGTTTAGTTGGACAGAGGCTTAGGCACCAGTAATAGATGGATGCTGGGCAGTGAAGCCTGTATCTCTGATGCCCAGGCTCCTGCTGGAGTGTCTCAGCATGTCTCGCTGTGATAAGCCTTTTAATTAAGTGTCTAACAAGGATGTCTAGGGGTATCCGTTGAGGGGACACGGTCGGCCGTGTATGAACCCATTAACGAGTGAAGGAGAGATTTAGAGAGAGAGAGAGAGAGAGAGAGAGAGAGAGAGAGAGAGAGAGAGAGCCTTTAATACTCCCTTGGCTATTTTGTATGAGAATGACAAAAAAAGGACACCAAGGAAATAACCGAACCTCTTCTTGACATCTCCAGTTTGCCAGATAAGATAAAACCTTTTTTTTTTTTTTTTTTTGCCTCCTTAGTCTGATAAACAGGCAGCGCAGGAAGGTCTCTTATACTATCCAATGCCACTATTGATCATTACACAGAGCGGCCGGACAACCTGGAGATTGCCTGCCTGCAGCTCAACGCCAATCCAATACTGGCTTCACAGGATATAGGGTTGAATCTCAGGAAGTCCAGATCAATCTGTATAGATTGATAACGAAAAAAGTGCCTTTTTGCTTATCTACCCCACTGCGCCGTGTGGAAGAGAAGGAAGAGATAGGGTTAGAGGGTATCTCCACAACACAGAAGGGGGGAGATAGAAGAAGGAAAAACGCACAGGAGAGAGCAAAATGGAGAAATTGTGCTTTCCTGTCTTGCTTCTGCTGTGCAATCTGTTCTGCCTGCACTTGTCCCACTTGTCCGCTCAATCCTAAAAGCTGTCTTGCCGTCTTCTTTCCAAAATCCCTCAATCTTTTTTTTTTTTTAGAGGCAAGCATCTTTTAAACCTTAATTAAAACAATCTCTGAAAGCCCTTCTCCTTCCAGGGGCAAGACCTGAAATCAGCTTAAAACCATCAATGGGATTTAGGAAATGCTAGGGAGGATGGAGAAATAGAGAAAAAATTACAAAAAGACCTTGCATCTACTCTTAAGGAATGGTGGTAAGAGGTTTGGCTTGACCTCTTGACCTGGAGCTTCTCGCAAGATTAAGCAGCCAACAAAGCTTCTCGAGTGAGAAAACACGGTGAGCGAACAATGGCCGTCAGGCGTAAAGCATATTGGATTTTAATTAAGAGCCTAGAGAACATATTGGGGCCATGTTGAAAAAAAGGCCGTGGGAGTTGGAGGAGCTCTAGTTCTTTAAGCACTTGACCATCCAGTAATGCATTTTCTCCTCTCACGAAGTCTTTCTCTTTCCTTTTGTGTGTTTTTCTTTTCCTTACACACTCTTCTCTCCCCTTTATTTCTCCAAGCCTCAAACAAGAACTAAAAAAAAAAAAAAAAAACCTGTGTGCCGGGCCACTCATTCACATGTGTCTGGTGAGAATGGCAAACAAAGACTTTGCTCCCAGCTCCTTAGAGAGTTATCTGTCACCCCTTTCTCCTCTCTTTCTTCTTGTGTTATTACTTTCTCACTCTCGTTCTCGTAACAAGGTACATCGAGCCGATGCCTCTTGAGGACGAGTGAGAACGATAAGGTTCAAATGGACTGAAAATTTGTGGGGGTGATCATGTGATACCGGACCAACTGAATTATCTTGGTTGTGAAAGTGGTGGTGGAACAAAAGAAAGGACGAGAAACAAAGCAATAGAGGATGAAATAATTATTTGTCAGCAACGCTGCCAGGAAATAGTGCCTTGTGCCCTCTCAAAAAGGAAAAGAACCCGGCGTTAATTTAATTGCCTCTAAACCCATATATTTTTCTGGGATACTGGATCAAGTAACTAATTTGCTAGAAAGAATTGCTAGATGTGCAAACATGTAGTTTTCAGTAGGTTGAGTTGTTTAACTGTTGCTCTTATCTGTCCTTTTCTGTCTTTCGTCTTTATGCATACCCGCAGCTAATAACGCCACTAGCTAATGAACAAAGAGGGTGAGCAGCAAGCTTTCGAGGGTGCTAACATGATAGAGAGAAGAAAAAAAAGAACAAATCTCACTGACACCCATACTGAAATACCAAGCGCCTGGTCAGAGACAGGTCATCGTCACCTCCACAGGCAAGAACAGCAAGTCATTAATTGGTGTGAAAACACACACCAACTTGTGCAATGGGCATTCGTGGAGGCTGGATCTTGTTAACACAATACACTAGATCATGGTGAGGTGGAGAAGACAGGGACAGAAGGAATGGGGAAAATAATGTGAGAGGGAGAAAGTGAGAAATGAGGCTTTGTTTGCTGAGGATAGTCTCAGTTCAGCATGGGCATTGCTTTGTCCCCTGTCTAGCTCGGAGGAACACTTAATGGACCTTTCCTTTTTTCCACTGCTGTGCGAAACTGGCAGCAGGGCCATTGCCGAAGCCTCAGGAAATGAATAAATGTCCACATTACTGGGAACTTTGACCCCCTCAGGACAAAAGTGCATTTTTTAACATGGCACATGAAGAGGCATTTTCTTTTTTAACACAATCACAGGCACTTATGAAAAATGTCTCCTTTTTTTTCCTTTTCCCAGTTTCCCTACTGACTCAAACCTGCTCCTCTTTTACAATTAAGTAAACTTGTTAATAACTTGAGCAAAACAAAGGCTGCCATATTGAAGTCCTACAGAAGAGATGGCTTTGCCCAAACTCTCATAAAACACTGCACATCTCTTTTACACCCATTTTTAAATCAAACTAGAAGTGTATGAAAAGCTAATCAGCTACTGTGGTGAATTTGTAACCCTCCCTATGGCTCAGATGAAAGGGGCTCCAGGGCTTCCTGATTGCCCCGGTCAGTCTTCCTAAGTAGCCAGTGATTGATTGGGACTGTTAAGGGATCTATCACTCCTCTTAGCTAGCTTAAGGGAAAAAAATTAACACGTGACACACCCATGAGGACCCCACACAAGCACATAAAAGCGATATTAAATTAGCGCTAGCGTAGTTCAATTACATGAGATTTACACTGGACTACATTATGCCAGCAGTTTTATTGTGTACACTCAAGCCTATAGACACTACTGCATTTCCAGTGGTGTGCTCTTGAAAGATGTGCTGTGTTCAATGCCACGATGCACTCGAACCTGTAGCAAACCTGCATGCCGCTCCTCGGGGCATCGATTTTACTACAAGCTAAACAAAGTGGTTTTCTTTCAGATCCTGTTTATTCTCGCCATTGTTTTTAGAGGGTGCTCATAAATCAGTTCTTTATATCCTCTCAGCGTGCTAGCTAAAGTTATGTGAAAGCTGAGGATGCTAGCTTCAGGCTAGTGTGATGAAGGAGAGCATTCCTCTGCCACTCTTAGCACTTCAGGACTAATGCTGAGATAGCAGGGTGTCTCTCTGTCTGTCTGTCTTTCTGCCTGTCTGTCTGCCCTTGAGACATTACAATTCTGCCATTTTGTCACCAGTTCTCTCGAGAATCTGTGTCAGGTTTTTCCTAATACACTACAGTGTTCCAGTCCCACATGCTGGGCAAGAATATTTAATATGTTGGTGGTGAAAGAGCAAAGTCTCCTAAGGTGAGATGTGAGAGAACCTTCCCTGTAGTCACGCCTTTACTGGTGCCTTCACTTTTTTTTTTCCAAGTGCTTTATCTCTCCACTGCCTCAGAAAGCAGACCGTTCACTTTGGTCTATTTCAATCTCTCCTTCTGTTCATTCGCTCTACAAATCTGTGACCGTCTGTTTATCTATATGTCTAATTATGCTGTCTGTCTTATGTAATTTGCGCCTGGATAAATGCTTGCCTGCTAAAGACCCTTTCCTCCTCCTCCTCTGTTGCTTCCATATAACAAATTAGAGAAACAATGGCTGTAAATGGGCTACTGCTTCAAACCGGATGATGGATGAGTGATGGGAGCGTACAGAGGGTTGAGCTCTCATCCATTCCCACCCGCTGTTCTCGGCTCCACGCGCAGATAAAGAAACTTCTCGAGTGCCCGATTGCGTGATCTTCAAAAGCGCTTTCATCCAATTCCAATGCGTCACCTGATTGTGTCTGGTTTTTTTTTTTGTTTTTTTTGTGTGCCTTCCTGTCATCATGCTAATCAAGCAACTTCTCTTGCTCTTTTTCTTTGCTTTCTTGCTGTCTATCTTGCTCTGCCTTCCCACTCCTTTCCACTCTCTAATCTCTGTCATTATGTCTGAGTGACAAGCACTCCACACCAGCAACCACTGCAAGACTGAGCTCGAGGACAGAACGTTAAGAGAAAACATCCGCGATTCTGTACATTGAGCCTGAGGGAGCTGTATGTGGAAATGTGCATGTGTACATTCTCACTTGCATTTCCTCCCCAGGGATCAGCAAGTGTAGATGCTTCAGTGCCACATGATTCACAGAGAAAATTCTCTTGCTCAAGAGATGTTTTATAAACTTCTGGAAATAATCTCAGTAGAGATTCTGGCATGGGTTCAGGTAAAAAGACTGGAGATCAAATTTAAGCACCCACTCTCTCCTTCTTGCCTTTCCACCTGGCTTCCACTCCGAAAGAACCCGTGTGTGTCCATGGCTACTTAGCTTCTTTTTTTGTGTTTACCCCAAGGTGCTGAAATGTTCCACCTTGTTGTCAGTTTCCTATTTCAGTCAGTTTCTACCTCAAAGGCTGAGACACTGTTGTTCCCCTTTCACCATTGAGAACACAAATGCAGGGGTCGCTTCAGTTTGGTACAAGGGTATCCATTACCTTCTAAACCAAGTCGCTGGAAGTTAATCTCTCTGAGCCCCCTTTCTAGTCTGTGATGGCACACCACTCTTTCAAGCTCCAAAGACTCTTGTATCTTTCGGCTAAGTGTGTTTTGTTTTCGTTTTTCTTTCTTCCTGCGTTTCCTGTCTTTCCTTTGTTGTCTCCTTTCTCAGATTTAGCTCACTTAGTAGAAATTTTGGTACTCCACCAACCGCACACACCAGCTATCCAACATTTCTTTTATATCTTTGCAGTGTTCAATAAAATTAACATGTTTGGACTAAGAGTGAGCAACGCTTGATCGATGGGCTTTGAGTGACACATCTTAGGAAATTGCAAAATTGGCTAACTTTCCGTCCAGCCTCCCAGAGCGGCTTACAAATCTGCACAGGGGGGCTCAGAGAAACAAGGAGAGGTACAAGTGCAGAAGATACACAGAAATTGGAAGTTCTGTATGCTTTTTCTGGCATGAAATCCCAGCTGTGTAACAACAAAGAAGAAGATCTATTCACCTCTACACAGCAAGACCGCCTCATCCAACTTTCCTCTCCAGTGCCGTGTGTTATGCTTAACGGTTGAATCACTGGAATAATATTTGCGCTCACATTCCACACAAGCCTTCAGGGTGGAGAGCTCTCACTTTGCGCAGCAAGTGGGACTTGAGACGATGATAATGAGGGTCTTCCTCTCAGCTTAAGAGTGATTCAGCGCCTTCCTGACTCATGAAGAGATGGCCTAAGATCGGCCAAAAAGATGCACTGCAGTCAAGAACCAGCAAAATTGTATGATTTGTTCTGAGAGGATGGAAAGTTCTAGGGTGTGTGTGTGTGCATGTGTGTGGAGTGAGGTGTGTGTGTGTGTGTTGGGGGGGTCAATGTGTCAAACTTAATCTTTGTTTTCGCATTGTTTATCTGAGTTGGGAGAAGTCGTGTGACACTGTGCAATTGTTAACGAGGCAGCCGAGCTTCGACTAATCACTCTGTAAAGGGCACATAGCCGTAACCAAGGGAAACACGCGGCTTAGCTTAGCCCTTGTGCGCATCCCGCGTTAAAGCCAAAACAATACTTCGCAGCCAGTCATCTGTGCATGATTCATGTATGAATATTCATCGATGACTACAACATTAATTCATCTAGTAGTAAATCGGTTCGGCCCCTGTTCTATTTAAACCTGACAGTCTTCACTGACAGAGCAGCTACAGCTAATAGTAAACAGTGGTTTCCTCTCAGTGCTAAACATCCATCTGCATCCAGTCTATCTTTAATACCAGGTTCACGGGCTGTGACTCGAAATGATTATACAAAAGATACATTTCAATTCACTGCCGTTTTCTGTGAAATGAAATTCTTTTCTTGATTGTAAAACAGAAAACTGGTGTATGGCCTGGTATGTTTTTACTGTATTCCCAAATATGCATTAAAACCTGACTGGACAAGTCAAGTGTGGTCTTGAACTTGTGATCTCATTGTCGCAGAGATGAAACTTTTTTCAGAAAAAAAAGTTGCGAAGGCAAGCCCAAAGTTTCTATAGATAGTGGGATTCAGTTTAAATGTAGCTCTATCCTAAGGCATTGTATTTTAATTAGCTGTAAATGTACCCCCCTCTTGCTCAGACCTCCCTCTGTGGGTCATGGTGTACATCAAAGAGCCAACACTATTAGCTCTGTACTGGATGCAAATTGTAGGAGATAACTTTTTAATCATTTGTGTTTGTTCAGCTTCTATCTCTAATGTATCAAGTTTCCTGATAAATTATGAATCAACATTGAACCAAACTTTAATTTGGCTGTCAACATAATAAGTATCGCATTGAAGGCATCATTTTAAAGGGTATTTTTCAGAAACAAGAACCTGAAAAAAAAGGAACATAGGTTGAAGACATAGTGATATACATTTCCTGCTAATTTGAGTTTGGTGGCCAACAAGATGGCATTTTCCAGTGGCAAAAGTGCCAGTGTATTTCACAGACTCCAAAGGCTGAGCATGTATGCAAATATATCTATCAAATCCTACTGTATCTAAGAGCGATCCAGGCAATACCAGCCACGACTGCTTTTCACATTTAAATCAGTTAATTAACAGTGGAGCTATTCTCAAATCTGGATCGGACTTAAAAACGAAATAAACTAATCTTCCTTTTCAGTGCCTTGTCTTGGCTTTGGGAAAAGAAGGATCAGGATCCGGAGAGGTCTGCATTCTCTGAGTCACCAGGACACCACAGAGGAACAAACTCTCCATTTTGATCAGGCTGAATACTGAGCCAGTATGACATAATTGCCCTGGACTTGAATAAAGAAGCAAGCACAATTCAGCTTTGTCTCCATGCCTGAGCGCCAGGAAGGGAGGATGTACGAGAATGGAGAGGAGAAAAGAAAGGATGGAAGACAGGAAGTCCAAGTGCCTGTGGTTCTAGTGAGCTCAGCCGTTAGCCACGTGTCCTACAGTCGCCTGTGGCTATTAACCCAAAAGCCTTTGCAAACAATGGAAGACATTTTTATCTCTGTGTATCTGCTTAGTTCAACTGATTAGCTTCCTGTCTAATTGTCTTACTCTCCTTTTATCCACAGCATTGACCGCTGTTTGTGTAAGGGACGTGGGGGGCACTCAACAAATATGGACCCACTAAGTTCATTAACGTATGTTGAGAAGTTTCACAACAAAGGCATTGTGTGAAGCAAACTGTCGTCACAGAAAGCTATTGTTGTAAACTCCGTTATATGTGCTAGCATCATTATTTAATGTTAACTCAGGCTAACAAGAGCATAAAAAACAATGGAGGGAGGGTGTGGGGAGTGGATAAACGATTCTGGAGCATCTTCTCCACAGGGGGTAAGACAATACTCAGAGGAGAGCTGTTTTCTGACACTGGGAATCTCGTCTGCCGTGGATGTCCGCATATGCTAAATGAGACATAACATGAAGTAGGTTTGACTGCAGGCGTCAACACGTCCGCTTGCCCTAAATTAGATCCTTTCCTCTCCGTTTATCATCACTGTTGTTAGAGGGAGATAAGAGGGCTTTATTTCGAACATGCCAAAACAAGAACAGCGCTGATCCCCTCCTATCTGGGGTGCGACAAAGAGCTCCGAGTCAAACGATGCAAAAGACATGCTCCATATTATGTGTGAGAAGGGGGGAAAAATAAAATGGTATGTTATGTAAACCTTTTTCGATCTATAACTATTGTATACGTGTTAGCAGCTGAGTCCAGGATGCTCGGACGTGCCTGGTAGAACGCAAGCCAGTCAAAGTAGGCCGAAACACATCCATATCAGTAGCATGTGGGTATCTCCTAAATAATGCAGCAGGTTTCCAGACCAGAATTCTGCTGCATCGACACTATTGTGGGCCCAGCATGTCACGATCGCACACACACACACACACACACACACACACACACACACACACACACACACACACTCGACTTTTTTAGCTCTTTTCTTGCTCTCTCAGGCGACTGACAGTGAGCGACAGGAAGCACGGAAGGACAGAGAGAGTGAAAGATTCCTCTGTGCCTTTCGTTACACATCCTATTATCCATCACAGTGAAAAACACACACACACAAAGTCTATCGTGATTTACACCCTCCACACCATGAAAACATATGGCTAGTTACCACACACACACACACAACCACACACACACACACACACACACACACACACACACACATACACACACACACACCTAAATCCCTACATAGGAACTAATGCCATGCATTATGTATGTGGCTCCCTATTAATTACAATAGAACAGGGACAAAAATGTGTATTTATAGACAGACAGACAGACAGACAGACAGACAGACGTCTGGAAACTTTTTTTTTCTACTATTAATTAAAAAGACAAAAATATAAATTTGAAAAGAATTATACATATACACATACATATATATATACATATTTATATATATTCCAATATGTTTATTCAGCTTTCCTCTGGATAACCTAATTCTAAAGTGATCTTCCCACACAGATAAAGGCAGCAACAAAATCAGAGTAAAGCAGGAAGAGGGAGATGCCGAGCCTGATGAGATCCTTCTCCTCAGTTGATGTGTGTATGGCGACAGAGCAGGGTAGGGCAGGAAGAGGAAAGAGTGTGATCTTTGTGCACTTCCTTTGAACTTAGCCCCCTGTGAGACACATCTCCGTACTAAGGGAACACCCCTAAAAAAAAAAAATGTATGTCCAAGATTCATCAGAATACTGATGCTGGATTGAGTAGAATTCCACAGGGATGGAGAGGGACATTCCAGGAAAATAAAATCCTGGATGCTTTGTTGAGGGCATACATATGAATGTTTGCCACAGAGGCAGTATGTGAACAGCTTGTTTTTCCCCAAGCCTCTGTCATGTTCTGCCTCACTCGCTGCTAGTTCGAGTTCTAAGCTCTAGTGCTGTCACATACTCCCCCAAGTGTGTGTGTGTGTGTGTGTGTGTGTGTGTGTGTGTGTGTGTGTGTGCTTGCATATGCAAGTAGAAAGAAGAAAGTAAGTGTAGGAGCTGGAGGTTGTGTGTGTATGTGTAGTGGTGAGTGAGTGTGTGTGCGTGTGTGTGTGTGTAGTGGTGAGCGAGTGTGTGTGTGTTTCTGTGAGAGAGAAAGAAAGAACTCAGGCATTAGTGTACGCTGTGCTGTGTGTCCATTAGCGGGGATTGTGCGGTATGGTGAGTCAACAGCATGATGGCTGTCACCTACGCACATTGAGGAACGCAGCACTGTGTAGATGTCAGGTGAGATGAGTAGTGGCCATCTGGGAGTGTGTGAGAACCTCAGCCCTCCTCCTGGAGCAGCTGCTGCCAGTCTGTCAACGAACAGCGCCGGTCTGCTACCAGCCAACACACACACACAAACACATGTGCACACACACGTGGTGTCTTCTGACTGGAAAGCCACATGTGAGATGCAATGTGGGGAAACTGTTTGAAAGTGCACTTTTGTTCAGGAGCTTCTTTACACACTTTGTCAAATAAAATATAACTTACTTATTGGTTTACTTTATTCCGGCTATTTATTTATAAAAAAAAGAAATATTTATTCCGTCCGTCGGTCCATCCATCCATCCATTCAACCATCTATCTATCTATCTATCTATCTATCTATCTATCTATCTATCTATCTATCTATCTATCTATCTATCTATCTATCTATATTGGTTTAATTGTTTAGCAAATTCACACTTTTGTCCCTGTTGATATTTTTTAATTAATAGTAGAAAATAAAAAGAATATTATTTTACCCTCTAATCTGATTTTACCCTCAGTCTATCTATCTATCTATCTATCTATCTATCTATCTATCTATCTATCT